>BLBF01000080.1:5819311-5829351 GCA_015471245.1 Laticauda colubrina | reverse complement strand
GGGAGTTGTACCAGTGTTTCAGGAGGTTGCGCTGCTTCTACCCTTCATGTGAAGCTCTGTTGGGGCCTTGCACATCCACAGTATCTATCAGGTTTCGCCCTTGCCTCCATTCACCAGGCTCCATGTCCCCATTCCCTTGTTGGTGGTCCACAAGCCTGTTCTGCAACACTGGGTAGCGGGTGCACATGAGATTGTGCAGGATGCAGCAAGCTTCCACGATGTTCCTCACCGTCTCTGGGCAATGCTGCATGGTGGTGAGAAGTACCTGGAACCTGTTGGCCAGGATGCCAAAGGCGTTCTCCACCACCTGTCTTGCCCTGGACAGCCTGTAGTTGAAGATCCTCTCTTCACGGGTGAGGCATCTGGAAGTGTAGGGCTTCATGAGGTAGGTTCTGAGGGAGAAGGCGTCATCCCCTATGATGAAGTAGGGCACATCTTGCGTGTCATTGGGCAGGGGGTCTGGAACTGGGATGCCCATGATGAGGTTGCATTAGAGCCCCTTCTTGAGGTCACTGGCATTGTATACCTGGGCATCTGAAGCTGACCTATTGCCTGAAGCATCGATGTACATGAACTTGTAGTCAGCATCATCCATGGCAAAGAAGATGTTGTTGAAGAAACCCTTGTAGTTGAAATAAGTGGACCCTGAGTTGGCTGGAGCTTTGCAGGCCATGTGCTTCCCATCTATGGCTCCAACGGTGTGGGGGAAGTTCCACCTCTGATACCACTGCTCTGCAACTTTCTTCCAGCCTTCTTCAGTGGAGGGGCACTGGAGGAGCTCCTCCAGGTATTCTTCGATGATGGTCTGCACCATTTCTCTGACCACAATGCTGATGGTGTTGTGTGGCACCCTCCAGCCATACTGCATGCTCCTGCAGGTGTTCCCTAAGGCCAGGTGGCACAGAGTCAGTGCCACCTTGAGCCCAGGGTCCAGGCTGGGCCGGAAATTGGTGTTTGCCTTGGTCAACCTGGGTCTCAGCTGCTCCACAACTTTGTCAAAAATGGCTGGAGGCATCCTCATGAAGTTCTGGAATGCACGAGGGTGTTCATTCCTCAGCTCCACCATCAGCTTGTTGTACAGTCCGTACTCCGCTCTTCTCCCGATCCATCTTCTGACCCAGACACTTCTTGGATGCCTCCTTTTCTTCCCGTAGAACAGTTGAAAGAGCCTGTAGATGGCTTCGCACTGTTGCAGAATGATGGTGGCTACCAAAAGGAGTGTGTTACGATCCATGGTGGAGATGACTGGATGCTATGGAAGAGCAAGAGCAAGATGAAGGTTGCAGAAGTCTGCACAGCAGGGCTGCTGGACTGAAAGTGAGATCCAGGTGAGTTTCTCCCCCTTTTCATAGGTAATACAGGTTTTCCACTATGTGTCATTTTGCATCCTCTAGGCATCCTCTAGACATCCTTAATATCTGAGATAGGTCCCCTCTGCAAACGTTTTTAACATTTTAAAAGCTTTGTATGCAACCTGCATCCGCTTTCATCCTTTCTCCGTCCGTGCTACTAACACTTTGTGCCCGTTCCGCTTCCTCCCTTTGTGTCCATTTTCCGCTGGAGCGGATTTGAGTTGCATGGATGCGCAGCGGATACCTAGCAGATATAGCGGACGTGTAACAGATGACAACGGATATAGAACGGATGTTCCCCATATGCGTTGCGGATGCAGAATGGAGGTGTTTGAAACATTTTCCGCTCAAAAAGTTTTGAGCAGCTCAAAACTTTTTGAGCGGATGGAGCCTCAGTCAACGGATGCTGGATGGATAGAGAGGATGAAAAATGGAGGCAATGAGTACAGAACGGATGAATTGCGTTAACCAACAGATGGCAATTTTTTCTTTCCATTTTACATCCTCTTTCCATCCGTTGGTGCAGTGTGACATGGGCTTTTCCAATTAATATCCAATTTTTTTCTCATTGTTCTTCTCTGAATGCTAGAAAAAGTACAGAGAAGAGCAACAAGCATGATTAGGTGACTGAAGTCTAAAACATATGAAGAAGGGTTGCAGGAATTAGATATGTCCAGTTTAATGAAAAGAAGAAGGGGTAAAATGAGAGCACTGTTCCAATATCTAAAGGGCTGACACAAAGAAGAGCATTCAACAAATTGATTGTTCTCACTGTCAGAAAATTTCTTCTCATTTCCAGGTTAAATCTCTCCTTGATGGAAACTGAACTAGGAGACATTTAACCAGGAAATAAGGAGAAATTTTCTGACAATCAACCCATGGAACAGAAGTTACCTTCAGAAGTTGCAGGAACTTCATCACTGGAGACTTTCAAGAAGAGGACTGCCATCTGTCAGAAATTGTGTAGGGTCTTATGTTTGGGCAGGGAGTTGGACGAGATGACCTACAAGGTCCCTTCCAAATCTGTTAATCTGAATTCTCCAAAGCATCTGAAGGCAGAACAAGAAGCAATGGGTGGAAACTAATGAAGGAGAGAAGCAACCTAGAATTAAGGACAATTTTCCTGACAGTGAGAACAATTAATCAGTGGAACATCTTGCCTTAGAGGTTGTGGGTGCTCCAACACTGGCAATTTTTAAGAAGAGATTGGACAAATAGTACCTGACTGCCATTTGTCAGAAATGGTGTAGGGTCTCCTGCTTGGGCAGGGGGATGAACTAGAAGACCTCTAAGGTCCCTTCCAATTCTGTTATTCTATTTCTGTTAAGACAGATCAATGTGTTAAAGCAATTGGAGGTTCCTCCATGTTGGCTTAATGGCTATAGAAAGGAAATCAAATGGACAGGTGAAAAACTTCTAGCAATCCATAGCTCTAATGTTTCTTAGTTTATTTGTATCTCACCTTCATTATTTTTACAAATAACTCACCACAGCAAACATATGTATGATTTGATTGTTGATTGTATCCTATAACTATCATTAGGGTGTTGTACATTATGATTCTTGAATCCTAACGAATGTACCTTTTCTTTATGAATACTGAGAGTATTTTCACCAAGACAAATTCCTTGTGTGTCCAATCACACTTGGCCAATAAAGTATTCTTTCTATTCTATTCTATATCCAACATGCACTTTTTTCCCCCTATTTTTCCCCAAAACAACAGTCCTGTGAAGTGGCTTGGACTGAGAGAGAGAGAATGGTCCAAGGTCAACCAGCTGGCCCTCATGCCAAAGGCAGGACTAGAATTCATAATTTCCTGGTGATTGGCCCAAAGTCACACAGCTGGCTTTCATGCCTAAGGAAGGACTAGAATTCATGGTTTCCTGCTTTGTAGCCTGTTGTCTTAACCACTAGACCAAACTGGCTCTCAAAATTTTCCCATCAAAAGCTATGCAAAGCAACCAGTTTGCTGGAAATGACTGTGATTCTGTTGTTCACAACTTGAATCAGAGTTAGGCATTAGGTGCCTTTAATGAGTATTTGAATTTGTATTCCTATCTGGAGATAACCTCTCCTCAGATTTGGAATAGATTAATTCCTCTTAATTAATTTAACTTGCCTTCGCTGAGCTTCTGTTTGTATAATTTGCCTTAATTTGCTTCACCTTTGTTTAATTTGTTTGTGTCATCTTTTGTGAAAGGGAATGAAGAATTGTCACAATAGAACTTGGCAGACAAGAAGTCACACATTCTGAAGTCCCAGGCCTGGTTCATGGGTAATGGATCATCTGAAACTTTTGCCTAGGGCAACCAAATCCTACAATAATCAGTTTAAGCTGATTTTGATCAGGTTAATTCCAGGAAGGGAAGCTTCTTCGAAAATCCACATATCTCACCAATGTCATATTGTAGTTGTGAAAGATCAACACAATTTCAATACCAATAAATGTAGCAGTTTTGTGCCAATGGAGATGGAGGGAAGGACTGATAAATACAGTCTAAACATATGAGCAAGAACTTTTATCACCATTTATTTACCATCTTTAATGTACTTATGCCTATGAAAAAAACACAAACACACATCCTTCGCATTCTATTCAATTGAATTGAAAACCCCTGATATTGCATTAATATTGCACTATACAGTAGCATTCAAAGAAATACTGTCCTGGGATAGAAGCTGTTTTTCAGCCTATTTGTCCTTGTTCTTATTATCCTGTACTGTCTGCCAGATGGTAATAGTTACAAAAAAAAAAAAAAAAAGGGTGCCCAGGATGAGATGCATCTTTGAGAAAATTTTGAACTTTCTTAAGGCAGTGGGAATTATAAAGCTCTTCCAAAGAGGGGAGAGGAATGATCAGAATGATCTTCTGGGCAATGATGTTAACTCTCTGGAGTGCTGCCTATCTGCCACTGTGCAATTGCCAAACCGTACACGAGTGCAGTAAGTTAAGATACTCTATGGTACAGTGGTAGAAGGTCACCAATAATCACCACCATGACATGGTACCAGTGTTTCAATATCTCAGGGGCTGCCACAAAAAAGAGGGAGTCAAGCTAGTCTCCAAAGCACCTGAAAGCAGGATAAGAAGCTACAGATGGAATCTAACCGAGGAGAGAAGCAACTTAGAACTTAGGATAAATTTTCTGACAGCGAGAACAATTAATCAGTGGAACAACTTGTCTCCAGAGGTTGTGAATGCTCCAACACTAGAAGTTTTTTAAGAAGAGATTGGATAACCATTTGTCTGAAGTGGTGTAGGTTTCCTGCCTAAGCAGGAGGTTGGAGTAGAAGACCTCCAAGGTCCCTTCTTATCTGTTATTCTATTCTAATTGGCTTTTAAGATGTTGATTGGGGTATGTTGATGGCTGGCTTTTTAACTCATTAGCTGTCATTTGCTTCTGCTGCCCAGCCCTTGCTTTCTAAGTACTTGATGGGCTGGGACATTCTGTTGACTGACGAGGGATCTATTTCCTGGGCTTCAATCACTTCTCTGGCTGTTTTTGTGCCTGCTCGTCCAACAGTCTTAGTAGATGCAAAATAGATTGTGTGTTCTTGTTCATTGCAGTATGAAGGGACCAATGACTCTCCTCATCTGACCACTCATGTGTGTTCTTCCAATCTGATGGTTAGCTTCCTCAATGTCTGTCCTACATAGCCACAGACTATGAACACATTGCTTAACAATCTTCTTCTTCACCCATGCTTCAATTACCTTGGCATTATGTTACTTATCAACATCTTTCCTGAATAATTGGTTAAGTGTTGCTGAACACCAGGATTCTTGAAATGGAAAGATTCACTTAAGAATTGTATTACTAATGTAGTGATTCAGTGAACAAATGTGACAAGGAAAGTTGTAAAATGGGCCAAAACTCAACACATTTCTCACTTAGCAACATAAATTTTGGGGTCAATTTTGGTCATAATTTAAGGATTACTTGTAGTGGTAAGAACACTTTGAGCTATGACTCCTTAGCTGGGAGAGGGGCTCCAACAGATCCCAGGAGCAACATCAGTTTTCTGTTCAGAAGAGGGAAATTGTAGGAAGCACTAAGATTCTGTGTTAAGATTTTGGGACCTCAAATTTTGGTAGAGAACCCAAGATTGAAGAAGATACAGACAACCCTAAAGGGAGAGAAGGATAATTTTTTTGCAGTGTTTTGTAAACAAGCAGGGGAAGAACCCAACCATTGCAACACCAAACAGTCCAATTGTCTACTAATAACAAATAGAATAATAATAGAGTTGGAAAGGAGCTTGTAGGTCATCTAATCTAAACCCCTGCCCAAGCATGACTACACCAAATGACTACACCATTTCTCACAGATGGCAGTCCAGTCTCTTCTTGACAATGTCTAAAGGAAACTTCTGTTCCATTGGTTGATTGTTCTCACTGTCAGGAAAACTTCTTATTTCCAGGTTGAATTGCTCCTTGATCAGTTTCCATCCATTAATCCTTGTCTGGCCTTCGGGTGCTTTGGAGAATAGCTTGACCTCTTCCTCCTCTCTGTGGCAGCCCCTCAAATATTGGAAGACTGCTATCATGTCTCTCCTGGTTCTTCTCTTCACTAGACTAGCCAACCCCAGTTCCTGCAACTGTTCTTCATATGTTTTAGCCTCCAGTCCCTAATCATAGGGGGATAGAAGGAATGTGGTGGCTCAGTGGCTAAGACGCTGAGCTTGTTGATCAGAAAGGTCAACAGGTCGGCAGTTCAAATCCCTAGCGCCTCAAAACAGAGTGAGCTCCCATTTACTTTTCCCAGCTTCTGCCAACCTAGCAGTTTGAAAGCATGTAAAAATGCAAGTAGAAAAATAGGAACCACTTTGATGGGAAGGTAACAGTGTTCCGTGCACCTTTGGGCATTTAGTCATGCCAACCACATGACCATGGAGACGTCATTAGACAGCGCTGGCTCTTTGGCTTTGTAATGGAGATGAGCATGGCAGTGGTGGGATTCAATTTTTTTTTTTACTACCGGTTCTGTGGATGTGACTTGGTGGACATGGCAGGGGAAGGATACTGTAAAATATCCAGCCAGAGGCGGTATTTGCCAGCTCTCTGAACTACTCAAAATTTCCGCTACCAGTTCTCCAGAACTCGTCAGAACCTGCTAAATACCACTTCTGGAGCACCGCCCCCTAGAGCTGGAAATGACTAGCATGTATGTGCAAAGGGAACCGTTACCAGTTCACACCTATTCGCTAGAACTGGTTGTTAACATTCTAGGCAGTTTGGAGAACCGGTTGTTAGAAGAAATTACTGGCCTAATCCTGTAAGGAAGGCTGGAAGGAAATATTCTGGTGTTGCTTACAGAAACTGCCTCTCCATTAACCCTTATGACATTCTTGGCAGGACTAGACTTCCTGTCTCAGGAACATCTCTGGAGTATTTTTCCCCTCCTTTGCTGGTACTTTGCTTGTGTGGAGTGACCATTCAAAGTTACAATGGCACTGAAAAAAGTGACTTATAACCATTTTTCATACTTATGACTCTTGTAGCATCCCCACAGTCATGAGAGGCCAGTGCCTCGATGTGATATTGAGTTGGCCACGCCCAGCCAAAAACATGACTACCAAGCCATGTCCATCCAGTCACATGACCACCAAGCCACACCCACCACCTAAGCCATGCCCACAGAATTGGTTGTTAAAAGATTTGAATCCCACCCCTGCCCCAATCATCCTGATTGGTCTTCTCTGCACTCTTTCTGGAATCTCAACCTCTTTTTTATATATGAAGAAACAAATTAGCAACAACAACAACAAAAAACGAGAGCAGTTTAGTTCCACATTGCAATTTTGCATCCTGCAAAATATTAAAGGACTCCAGAGCCTGTGTTTTGGTGCCAGTACAAGGTCTTAAATGCAACTTCATGACCTTTAAAATACTACTAATAATAAAGTTCCTCCCGCAGATATTCACCGCCTGCTAAGTGTTTTCTCTCTCTGAAGCTAGCTAATTCCAGGCCATTAAAATAGATTCTGTTAAAACAGTTCCTTCGACCACCCCAAACCATACAGAGAAAGAAAAGAGATTTAATTAGTGATGCTCTTATATCTTCAAATGTGAACGTTTCTCTCTGTAATAATAGCCTAAGTTTGTCTTCAAAAGGCCATTTTAATAGTGTTAATGCGAGTAAATATTGCTCACTTTAGTCCTGATGTATCATTATACTACTGCTCATAGTTCTTAAAAGTCATTTCTTAGTGCTATACTGTAGCAACAATCTCGCTTTAATTATGTCATAATTGTTTGCAAGCTATAGAATCTTAACTTAATGCAAGTTGCTTCGAGGCACATCTTTGATGCTGATATTTATCTCCCTGTCACTTTCTGATAGGCAGAACACTACTTTATCCCCCCCACAGTTGCAGCTTACTTCACCATTAGAAGAGAAAATTTGTTGAGGTTGAGAGGTGGGGTGGCCTAATGAAGAGGATACTTGCCTCCCACTCAATGGTTGAGAGTTCAGTCCTAGGTAACAGCAGATGTTTTTCTATTGAGGTGTAAACAGAAAGTACTTGCTGAGAACCCTGCATAGGTGTCAGGGAAGGGTATTTGGTTAGTAAATGCTCAGCTCCATCCAGTTGCCACAATTCTTACCTTGAATTACAGGATCATAAAAAGGGAGCTTTTATTTTTTTAAAATTGAAAGGATTGAAACTGCTCTTTGGTGCTTTTGAGTTTAGCTCTTTTCTTCCAGATGTTTCATTACCCAACCAGATAACATCATCAGTGCTAAAAGTCTGTACATATTCTTAGTCATCCCGATCGTGGTTGTCCCAAAGGTGATTTTTTCAGGAGGCAACTGGCCTTTCTTATTTTTTTTCTTTGAAGGTATACAGTTGCCTCCTGAAAATGCACCTTTGGGAAAAGCATGAACTGGATGACTGAGAATCTCTACAGACTTTTAGCTATACAATTTGTGATGAACACCCTTCGAATGGTGTGGGAGTAGGAATGGATTTCCAGAAGAAAAATTGCAGACTACAGGAACCAGGAGCATGACTCAGGTGACTCTGATGAACCTCCAAGTGCTTCAACTATTCTCTAAAAGGATGCAAATGACCAGCTGTCTGCAAAGAATATAAATCCTTTCATTCCCCACCATTCAGTTAGAGTTGAAGAAGCTTCTTGGATAAGAAGTGAAACGTCTTCAAAGAAAAAAACAAGAAAGTCCAGTTGCCTCCTAAAAAAGCACTTTTGGGGTGATCATCAGTGCTAGTAGTAAGTTGTCTTGTCCTATCAATGTTGTTAAGAGTGATATTGGTGGTTTTTTGATTGGATTGTTTCTTACTGTTAGCTTGTTTGACAGAGTTGGGAGTTGCTTGATTGGAATGTTGTTTACTTCTTGATTATTGTTCTTTTATTAGTTTTGGTGTTAATCTCTGCTCATTTAAATGTTGATTGCTGGTGAGGACATGTTGTGGTTTTGTTTCCTTTTTGGGGTTTTGACTGCCTCTTTTCAATGACATGTAAATGTTGTTTATTTCTAAGTGCCTGTTGATAAGATGATTGTCACTTTTTCTGTGGCACACATTGAAAAATGAAATTCTGATGCACACTCTCAAAAGAAATACCATGTTTCTCCAACAATGCAGCCTCCACCAATAGGAAGCCCCACCATGTTTTATTGGCATAAAATTGAATTAAGCCCCTCCCCCCAAATTAAGGCCCATATTAAACATGTGAAATGGGGGGGGGGAATGGCAGGGGGGGCTTGCATTTAGGAAGTACTTGTATGCCCTGATATGGTGCTGCCTGTGTTGGTGGGGCACTTCATATCGGGACACCTTCTGCCACCATTGCTTTCCCTTCTCCCTTGCTGCCGCAGCGTTAGAGGGACATCGTGGCATTTGGCGCAGCCACGTGCAACCAGTCAGGGCTCGCTGCCTTGGTGAGAGCTCTTCCACTGGGAAGGAGGGCATGCCTGTCAACTTAGCCTGGGGCACCCAGCACAGCTGACAGGTGAGCCCTCCTTCCTGGTGGCAGAACTCTCACCAAGGCAGTGAGTGCCTCCCCGCCGGACCCTCCGCTCATCCCACCAGGGCTGCACCAGAGCCGTGAGGGCTGGGCAGAGCCGGGAAAGCGAGTCGTGGGTATGTGCATGCTCTCCTCCTGCCCCTCGTTCCCAAATCTCACCCGAGCAGTGCTTCGCTTGCTCTGCAAAGCTGCAGCTTCCTCACCTCTCAGCAAGCAGAAGGAACTGGCTGCAGCCTCCTCCTCCTCAGCCGCAGTGCAGACATTGACCTTGCGGGGAGAGAGAGAGAGAGGGGGGGGGAATAGATCCTCTCGGGCAAGCGCCAAGGTGGCGACGGGAGTGCCTGAAGCCAAGTGTCTCCTCAGGGCTCTGGTTGCAGGGAGGAGCCCTGAATGGCCACACGTGGCTGTGCCAAATGCTGAAGCATTCCTCTAATGTCGCAGCAGCAAGGGAGAAGGGAAGCAATGGTGGTGGAAGATCTCCCGAACATCCAAGCTGTCGCCACCCACCCACTCGAGGATGCAAGGGCGGGAATTAAATCACCTTAATAAAAGATGGCTAGGCCATCTTTTCAGGGGTCAACAAAAAATAAGGCCCGGCCTTATAATGTGAGAAACACAATATATATCTCAAACAAAGCAGCCATCATATCTTCTATCTATCTATCTATCTATCTATCTATCTATCTATCTATCTATCT
>BLBF01000080.1:5796194-5819301 GCA_015471245.1 Laticauda colubrina | reverse complement strand
CTATCTATCTATCTATCTATCATCTATCTATCTGTCTAACAAGAAGTGTTGGGGAATGAATGGGGAAGACTTAATCATTTAACAGTCATGTTGTTCATTTAACAACTGCAGATTTCAATAAACAATCATAGCAAAAAAGGTCATAAAATGAGACAAAATTGACTTAACTGTCTCACTTAGCCCAATAATTTTGGGCTCTATTGTTATAGTAAGTCAAAAAGTACCTGTGTATATATGATGGAAAACTTACAGATGTATCAAGCAATATCTTACCATACTGAAGAACTTATCTTGCAAAAATATTTATGAAAAACACTCAAGAATTCCCATCTTTGGACACATGTGTAGAAACTTGCACATTTTTCATGACAATTTTTTAAAAGTGAAAACTGATGAAGAAATGGACAGAAACAAACCACTCTTTTTTAACACTTACATATATACTGAGAAATACGCTTCAATTCTACAAATTCCCCATTTCTTCTCTTTTCTTATGGAGTGCATTTTTTCCATTATACTGTTTTAATTTTAATTTTAATTTTCATAATGGCTTCGTATTCATTTATTAAAATCACCCTGGTTTCATCAATGCATTTATGTTGATTATATTATCAGCATTTCTCATTCCCTTACTTTTGGGCATCAGCTATTGAAATATTTTTCCCTAGTCATTTCTTGCAACATACATTTGTTTCATTGAAGGATCGCAAATATTTTATGGTTCTGGGATATTGTCAGGCGGAGCTCCATTCAAAATCCAGGAAAGAAATACTTAGACTCTTTAATTTAGAGAAAATATATCTTTTACTGAAAGTGAAGTGGTAGCAACCAAAGAATTCTGAATCTGAGAAATTAGGCGCGCAATTCACATATACAAAGTGATGGAAGTGTTCCCACCCCCAATAGTTCAGATGACACTTCCAATTAGAAGTTGTGAATATGATCATGTGGGCATCTTCAGGTGATGATGAGGCCTCTGTCCGTTGACCTTGGCATACTTTGATAACGGGTTGCAGTTGTGCAGAGAAAAGAAAGCTAAGCGAGAAATAGAAACCTAATTTTATTGTATGCTCCCCACCCTCATTTATACAACAGAAGAATGTAACACCTCCAGCTCACTTCCCGGGCTCATCCCTACCTCCCCTTCCCCCCGTTTCTTATGACAGCTGAAAGATGCAAAGCGATAGTAGAAAATCTTGAAGGCTGACATTCGGCCCTCCCAGAAAAGGGAAAACCATCAGTCCTAAAAGAGAGAGAGGAGAAAATATAAAGACAATTATTAATCATTGAACAATTACAAATGAACACAATCCTAAGGCTTATCAGGATACTTGGAACAAAATGCCTTGATCAACTTAGGGGCTTTCATGTCAGTTTCGTTAGCCCATTCAGCTTGTGAAGAAGGGAAATGTTTCCAAGCTACAAGATACTGGAGTCGACCCCTCCATTTGCGAGAGTACAGAATTTCTTTGACTTCAAAATGTTGTTCACCTTCAATCAGTATTGGTATGGGAGGGTCAGCCTGGATGGGTCTTAAGTCAGAAGTACATTCAGGTTTTAGCAAACTAACATGGAAAACCGGATGAATTCACCGAAGAGTTTTCGGTAAGTTCAGCTGGACTGTTATAGGATTTGTAATCCGTTCAATCGTGAAAGGACCAACATACTTAGGACCAAGCTTCTTTGACTTTTGAGTGGTCTGCAGGTATCTGGTGGACAGGAAAACTTTGTTGCCCACTTTATATACTTTCTGTGGAGATCTTTTCTTGTCTGCAAACTTCTTATGAGCTTGATGGGCCTCATCTAATGCTTTGCGTGTCACTGGCCAGTTAAGTTGGAGTTGAGTTATCCATTCATCCAATGAATGGATGTTCGACTTTTCACGAGGAAGTTCAGGTATGAGAACGAAATCTTTTCCCGAAGCTACTTTGAATGGAGTAAATCCAGTACTACTGTGTACGGAGTTGTTATATGCCACTTCGGCAAATGGTAGTAAGTCGAACCAGTTATCTTGTTGATAATTTATGTAACATCTAAGATACTGTTCTAACACTGTGTTAGTCCTCTCACAGGCCCCATTGGTTTGAGGGTGATGGGCGGAACTTAAGCCCTGGGCGGAGCTTATCAACTTCAGGAACACTTTCCAAAAATTTGAGGTAAACAGGACCCCTCTGTCAGAGATTATGCATTCTGGAACGCCATGTAACCTATAGATATGTGAAATAAACAGTTTAGCCAGAATCTTAGCAGATGGAATCTTGGAACAAGTATGCAATGTACTTGTTTGGAAAACAAATCGGTTACTACCCAGATGACCATGTTTCCACTGTTTTCGGGTAATTCTACTATAAAGTCCATAGAGATTTCCTTCCAGGGGGCCATTGGTCTAGCTACATTTTGTAACAACCCTACTGGTTTACCAGGAGGTCTCTTTGACGAAGCACAAGCTGGACAGCTAGCTACATAAGTTTCAATGTCCTTCTTTAACGTAGGCCACCAGAATTGCCACTTAACCAGATGTAAGGTCTTCACAAATCCAAAGTGGCCAGCTGCTTTAGAATCATGAGCTTGTTGTAGTATTTGGCCCCTCAGCACCTGTGGCACATACAACTTGGCCCCCACCCAAGCCAAACCATCTCTAACTGTATAGTCACTTGAATGAGCCAGGAACCATTCGTCCAGTTTTAAAGCTTCTTTTAGTTGTTCGGTTAGGTCATTCGATAAATCCACTTCTTGTTTCTTCTTTTGGGCTCTGGTGATCACTGGGGTGGCGAGGTGTTTGGTCAAGACAATTGGGCTTATCACTTCCTGGTGCATACTATTATATTGGGGTAGTCTAGAGAGAGCATCCGCCATGAAGTTCTTCCCTCCTGGAATGTACTTCAGTGAAAAATTGAACCGCTTGAAATACTGGGCCTAGCGAACTTGTTTAGGGGACAGCTTCCAGGGCGTTTTTAAGGCTTCCAAATTTTTATGGTCAGTCCATACCTCAAATTGATGTTTTGCTCCTTCCAGAAAATGTCTCCAGGTCAGTAAGGCCCAATGAACTGCAAAAGCTTCTTTCTCCCAGATGGCCCACCTTCTCTCTTTTTTAGACAGCTTACGGGAGTTATACGCACAAGGCTGTAAGGTCCCTTTCTCGTTGATTTGAAGTAACACCACTCCAATAGCCACATCACTTGCATTGGCTTGAATCACGAAAGGAGTTTCCATATCCGGGTGCTTTAGCACTGGTTCTGCAGCAAACAGTCGTTTCAGCTTTTCAAAAGCTGCTTGGCACTCCATGGACCACTCCAACGGCTTGCCTGGCCTTGGCTTCACCTCCCCTTTTGTTTTTAAGAGATTTGTGATGGGCATTGCTATCTTAGCAAACGTCGGGATAAATTGCCGGTAAAAATTTGCAAATCCCAAGAAGCTTTGAAGTTGTTTTCTGGTGCGTGGTGGAGCCCATTCCAAAATGGCACGCACTTTCTCTGAATCCATTTCTATGCCTTCAGATGAAATGCAATATCCCAAATAGTCAATTTTTTCTTGGTGGAATTCACACTTCGACAATTTAGCATACAACTTAGCGGCACACAGTTTCTGTAGAACTGACCGCACCAGTTTCACATGTACATCGAGTTTCGGTGTAGATAAGGATATCATCAAGATAAACCAGAACCCCCCTGTATAAATGTTCATGTAACACGTGATTGATCATCTGCATGAATACAGCTGGGGCCCCTTGTAAACCAAAAGGAAGAACGTTGAATTGGAAGCAGCCCATCGGGCAGTTAAAAGAGGTCTTCTACTCATCCCCTTCCTTAATTCGAATTCGGTAGTATGCTTCTCTCAAATCCAACTTTGTGAAAATCTTCCCCTTCGCTAGATGGGCCAACATGTCCTTTATCAAAGGAAGGGGGTACACATTTTCCACAGAAATAACATTCAAATTTCTGTAGTCCATCACCAAGCGTTTGGAACCATCTTTCTTTTCATGGAACAACACTGGGGCCGCTACCCGGGGCCTAGCAGGTTGAATGAAACCACGTTCCAGATTTTTATCTATAAACAATCTTAGCTCCTCCAATTCCTGTGGTGTCATTGAGTACAACTTTGGTTTCGGGAGCTTCACCCCAGGCAAAATCTCAACAGCACAGTCTGTTGGCCGGTGAGGCGGAAGCTCATCCAAGGCCTCCTCACTGAACACTTCTTTTAAATCCGAATACTCTTTGGGAATTTTCTCCTCCCCTTTCATGGGCTCAGAATCTGTGGAAGCTATTTCAATCGGATCCTGAAGCTTCAGCTGGGATCTGCCCTCTTTTCCCAGTTGCTACTTGGTGCGTATGCGCAACAACCCTTTTCTCCAGTTAACCTGGGGGTTCCATTTCCGGAGCCAGGGCAATTCCAGTATTAATGGTTGCTCCATCCCAGGGACCACAATAAAACGCAGAGTCTCATCATGCTCTCCCATGATTATTTCTATAGGTTCCATGACAAAACGTGCAGGGCAACCTCCAGCCACTGATCCATCTAGTTGGCAAAAGGAAATGGGCATCTTCAAAGGTTTTAGTTTTAAGCCCATTTTCTTCACTACTTCCGTGTTGATTATACATCTTGTGCACCCAGAATATAACAGGGCTAGCATTTCCCCTTCGACCCCTGAATTGGGTACCCTCAACTTTACCAGAATGGTCATAGGGCCCACGCTTGGACTTACCATGAAGTCATCTTCTGAGTCAAAATCATCCTCTTCAGGGGTCACTGGGGTTTCTGATTCCTCTCCTGCGGGAGGGGCGACCTCTGCCATCTCTTTCGACTTCAATGCTGCTTTGCGAGGCTTCTCTGGGGACTTTTCAGGTTTCTTTCCTTCTTTTGGCATCCCCTTTGGTTCCAGCTTGACTCTGCAGTTCACAGCTTGGTGACCTTCCTTCCTGGCTCGAAAGCAGGCCGAGGGGTTGAGTCTTGCCACTGCTCCTCCCCTCTGAAGTTTGGGAACCTCTTGAGGACGTGGGGGGGAAGGCTTGCTCCACCCAGAACCTCCCCGCCATCTGCTTCGGGTTAAATCAATCTCCACTTCTTCTGCCAGCAAGTACCACATCTGCAAGTCATTGGGGTCTCTTCTAGCAATGCATCTCTGGTACACAACTTCATTTAAACCATCTTTAAATGCTTCTGTCAGGGCTTCCTGGGACCAGCCTCGGATATGACCAGTTAACTGTCTAAATTGTTGGGTGTAGTCAGCCACTGACCTCTGCCCCTGATTTATGGTTTTCATCCTAATCCAGGCCTTGTGCTCTTCCAGTGGGTCCTCAAACCTAGCCCGCAGTGCAGTCATGAACAGGTTGTAGTTCAGCAACTGAGGAGCATTATCATTATGCAAGGTCACCATTCACTCTGAAGCTGTTCCCTCCAGAGCCCTGGTAACACACCTCACTTTGGCTGCTTCTGAGGGAAAATCCTCTCCGTATTTTTCCATATAGCTCCAAATTTGGGCTAGGAAAAATCCCAAGGTTTTTTGGATTCCCCCCATATCTTATTTCTAGCGGAGGCAGCCTAGGAGCTCTACGCCTTCTAGGAATCACACTTCCCGCTGAGGGCGCCAGGGCTGCTGCTGGATCAGGTTGATTTATGGGAGAGGAGGCTGCTCTGCTTCTTCTGGCTAGGGCTACTTCCCCTTCCTCCTCATACCTTTGTGCAGTTGAAGTTGTTTAAAGGCTTCATCAAGGAGTTTCTTGGCTTGATTCAGTCAGAGTTCTCTCCTTTCCTTCTCTTGCCATGGCTCCTCTTTTCCACGCTGGCGGGTAATTGTGACCCCGGGGGGGTGTCCTTCTCCGGATCTTTCAAACCAACCCCCACCAACCATCTGGGCTTCACAGCTGGATCCTCTTCTAGATTGAGTTCTGCTAGCGATTGGGCTTCCTGTACCAGCAAAGAATCTTGCCCTCCAATGGCTCCCAGGTATTCCTGATCGCTAGTTGAAGATGACATGATGTCCAGGCCCCCTTGGAAGAAAATTGGGTGTTCTCTCCGGGTGGGCTGGTAGCTGAGATTCAGAATAATGTCAGGCGGAGCTCCATTCAAAATCCAGGAAAGAAATACTTAGACTCTTTAATTTAGAGAAAAGATATCTTTTACTGAAAGTGAAGTGGTAGCAACCAAAGATTTCTGAATCTGAAAAATTAGGCACGCAATTCACATGTACAAAGTGATGGAAGTGTTCCCACCCCCAAAGTTCAGATGAAACTTACAATTAGAAACTGTGAATATGATCATGTGGGCATCTTCAGGTGATGATGAGGCCTCTGTCCGTTGACCTTGGCATACTTTGATAACGGGTTGCAGTTGCCCAGAGAAAAGAAAGCTAAGCGAGAAATAGAAACCTAACTCTATTGTATGCTCCCCCCCCCCTCATTTACACAAGAGAAGAATGTAACACCTCCAGCTCACTTCCCGGACTCATCCCTACCTCCCTTTCCCCCGTTTCTTATGACAGCCAAAAGATGCAAAGCGATAGTAGAAAATCTTGAAGGCTGACATATTTTGTAAGAAAAATGAAAATGTTACTTTCAAAGAATGGAAGGAAGTACTTGTTTAGTGGAATATTGTTAGGTCCAAAATCAAGAGTGACACATGGTGATTAATTCTTCCAAGTTCTTTATTTTTTCACATCTGCAGACAGAATCTTGCCAGATTGAACACTCTAATATCTGCATTAACAATATACTCTGAACTATTAGGGAGGAGCTGTCTTCACCCTCTTTTTCTCACACATGATATTTGGGCTGAGTTGGCTCTTCCACCTCTGGAATTCACTCCCTCCCTTCTGGGAAACCAACTCTTTTTTAAGCCCATGACACACTGGCCAACGGATGCAAAAAGACACAGCAGACGAGCAAAATGTTCCATCCGTTGTTATCCGCTCTAAAAAGAGGCAAAAATTTGCATAACCGGAGTGGATAACACAGATGTGGGGAGGATGCAGGGCGGATGCAAAGCAGATGCGGAATGGAAGCCCAGTGGATGGAAGCGGATGGGAGCGGATGGGAGTGGGTGGCACATCCGCAGGGCTTCCGGGGGGCCTCAGCGAAGCGGGCGCTGAACGGAAAGAGCGGAAGAAGAGCGAATGCTGAACGGATGAAGCGGATGCAGAGCGGAAGCCTAGCGGATGCACAACGGAAGCCTAATGGATGCCTGGCGTTAATTGCGCATGCAAGGAGGATGCATTGCATCAGCCCCACGGATATAACGGAAGCAGCTTGGAAGCAGGACGCCATTCAGAGGAAAGACCTGCTGCCGGACACATCGACTGCCTTGCCTGCCCTGCCTGCATGTCTGCCTGCCAGCCTTGCTGCCAGCCTTGCTACCAGCCTTGCTGCCAGCCTGGCTACCAGCCTTGCTGCCAGCCTTGCTGCCAGACTCCCTGCCAGCCTTGATGCCAGTCTGCCTGCCAGCCTTGCTGCCACCGGTCTGCCTGCCAGCCTTGCTGCCTGCCTTGGTACCAGCCTCCCTGCCTGCCTTGGTTCATGTCTGCCTGCCAGCCTTCCTGCCAGCCTTGGTACCAGCCTCCCTGCCTGCCTTGGTTCATGTCTGCCTGCCAGCCTTGGTGCCAGCCTGCCTGCCAGCCTGCTGCCAGCCTTGGTGCCAGCCTCCCTGCAAGCTTTCCTGCCAGCCTCCCTGCCAGCCTTTCTGCCAGCTTTGGTTCCTGCCAGCCTCCCTGCCAGCCAGCAACCCCACAACCATGTGGAAGCACAGCAAGCCTCAGCCATCTGCTGGCAGCCCTGGCAAGAGGGACAGGGCTACCATCCCGCCCCCTGGCCCTCACTCTGGTTCTGCTGGGGCTTCTGCAACACGGGCTCGCTATTCTGGGGCTGGCGCTTCTGCTGTTTCTGCTTCTGGAGGAGCTGATGACAAGCACTCCAGTAACAGCCACCTCCACAGCACCTGGACCCTTCACCCATGAGACTGAGAGACCAAGAGGAGTGCTAGAGACTCATTTTTGTTTTAAAGCTTCTTGTTAATAAAGTCTATTTTTGATTTATACACTTGCTTCGTTTCTTTTTTTTAATAAAGTCTTGCTGAAAACTGTTAGAAATGGTTTAAGCCTTTGCATGCTTGTGGGATGGGTAAGGATAGCTTTGGGATGGTTAGGATACCTGTGGGATGGGTAATAGCTGTGGGATGGGTTAGGATAGCTGTGGGATAGATAAACCTCCACTGCAAGCATAGTGGGACTGGATGGTCCACCCTCCCAGGTGCCACACCTACGGCCCTTTATTATCAATAATAATGTAATAATTATCCACACATGTCAACATAAACACAACTCTTTATTAAACGCCCTGTTCATTGTTGGCCAACCAAACATACATGGCCCAATCTCATCAGTGTGATGAGACAGGCTGAAGGAAGCATCCATTAAGCATCTACCATCCTGTCTTGCCACTCCACTGATCCAGCTGGGGAGTTGCACCATTGTCTCAGTAGATTGTGCTGTTTCTTCACTTCATTTGAGGCTCTGTTGGGGCCTTGCACATCCTCAGTGTCGATCAGGTTTCGCCCTTGCCTCCATTCCCCAGGCTTCATGACCCCATTGGCTTGTTGGAGGTCCATGAGCCTGTTCTGCAACACTGGGTAGCGGGTGCACATGAGATTGTGCAGGATGCAGCAAGCTTCCATGATCTTCCTCACGGTCTCTGTGCAATGCTGCATGGTGGTGAGAAGTACCTGGAACCTGTTGGCCAGGATGCCAAAGGCATTCTCCACCACCTGCCTTGCCCTGGACAGCCTGTAGTTGAAGATCCTCTCTTCACGGGTGAGGAGTCTGGAGGTGTAGGGCTTCATGAGGTAGGTTGTGAGGGAGAAGTCGTCATCCCCCATGATGAAGTAGGGCACATCTTACATGTCATTGGGCAGGGGTTCTGGATCTGGGAAGCCCACGATGAGGTTGCGTTCCAGCCCCTCCTTGAGGTGACTGGCGTTGTATACCTGGGCATCCGAAGATGAGCCGTTGCCTAAAGCATCGATGTACATGAACTTGTAGTCAGCATCGACCATGGCAAAGAGGATGATGCTGAAGAAGCCCTTGGAGTTGAAATAAGTGGACCCCGACTTGGCTGCAGCTTTGCAGGCAACATGCTTCCCATCTATGGCTCCAACGGTGTGGGGGAAGTTCCACTTCTGATACCACTGCTCTGCAACTTTCTTCCAGCCTTCTTCAGTGGAGGGGTACTGGAGGAGCTCCTCCTTGTATTCTTCGATAATGGCCTGCACCACTTCTCTGACCACAAAGCTGATGGTGTTGGATGGCACCCTCCAGCCATTCTGCATGCTCCTGTAGGAGGTCCCTGAGGCCAGGTGGTGCAGAGTGAGTACCACCTTGAGCCCAGGTTCCAGGCTGGGCCGGAAGCTGGTGTTTGCCTTGGTCAACCTGGGTGTCAGGCGCTGCACAACTTCATCAAACATGGCTGGAGGCATCCTCATGAAGTTCTGGAATGCCCGAGTGTCTTCGCTCCTGAGCTCCACCATCAGCTTGTTGTACAGTCTGTCCTCCACTCTACTGGCGAACCATCTTCGGACCCAGACTCTTTTTGGGTGGCACCTTTTCTTCTCGCAGTAGTGTTCACAGAGCCTGCAGATGGCTTCGCACTGTTGCAGAACGATTGTGGCTGCCAAAAGGACTTTGTTATGATCCATGGTGGACATGACTAGATGCTGTGGAAGAGGAAGAGGCAGATGAAGGCTGCAGAGGTCTGCACCGCTGGGCTGCTGTTTTGAAAGTGCGATGCAGGCGAGTTGCTCCCCCTTTTTAGAGGCAGTATAGGTTTTCCGCTAGGCATCCTCTATGCATCCTCTAGGCATCCTCTAGACATCCTTAATATCCGAGATAGGTCCCCTCTGCGAATGTTTTTTCCGTTTTAAATGCTTTGTTTCCATGCTGCATCCGCTAGGCATCCATTCTGCATCCGTTCTGCGTCCGTTCCACTTCCTCCCTGCGTCTGTTTACCGCTGGAGCAGATGGAGTTGCGCGGATGCTTAGTTGACACCTAGCGGATATAGCAGATGTATAACGGATGCATAACGGATGCGTAGCGAATGCGTAGCGGATGCAGAATGTACGAACTGGATACATTTTCCGTGCAAAAGTTTTAGGCAGCCCAAAACCTTTGGAGCGGATGAAACGTCCATAAACGGATGCTGGACAGATAGAGAGGAAGCAAAATGGAGGCAGTGAGTACAGAACGGATACATCGCGTTAACCAACGAATGGCAAGGTTTTTTGTCCGTTTTACATCCTCTTTGCATCCATTGGTTCATTGTGACATGGGCTTTACATTCATTACACCTCACCATCACACAATGCAGCACTAGGTTGCTAACATCAGGTTAAGACAACAATCAAAAAGTACCAAAAACAACTAAGTGAGCAAGACATTGGGTCTGAGGCTACTCACTTCTTTTACTACTTCACTCTGGAATGCACCCCCTCCTTCCCTCCCTACAATCCATCACATCATTTGTGGGACTTTAATTCCCAGAATTCTTCAGCCACCATGTGTGGACTTCAACTCCCAGAATTCATCAGTCTCTATGTATCAGACCTAAAATCAAGAATGACAAATTGTGATATTTCCACATGCTGAGTTCTTTATTGTTTCACACGTATAGACAGAATCTTGCCAAACAGAAGAACTCTGCAATAATATATTTTAGGAACTATTAAGGAGGGACTCTCCACACACTCTTTCTCTAACACATAATAATAGCTATTTATTTACTTGCATGCAGCATGCTTTAAACTGCTAGGTTGGCAGAAGCTGAGGCAAGTGATGGGAGCTCACTCTACCATGCCATGCTGGAATTGAAACAGTTGGAACAAAGACCATCACCAGTGGCTTTTGAACTACTGTCCCTCTTTCTAAATAAATCTTTGGGTCATTCTTGTATCTGACACTACTGGTCTTGAAGGCTCAGTGTTGCTTCTCTGCTGATTGTAGCATGGCTGCAAATAGCATTTGAAAAGAAACAACAGTGGGAGGAAGGTATGTCCCCATTACCTGTTGCAAAAACTCCAGATGCATCTGTTTGGCAACTGCAATGAATACATTGCTACATTTTACTTGATTCAATATGACTATTTTTGTTCTGACCAAGGCTTCCTAAGACAGTAACATTCACATGCTTAGTCCCAAATACTCTCTTTTATTTCAACAACTGTGAATTATATATGAGTCCCAAATAGTTTGCAAATAGTCCAACAGAAGTCTGCCACAATCCTTTGGGATAAGGCTGATAAGCACCCACCTTTATCTCCCTTGAAATGCTGCCAACATCTAAATTGCCAATTAGCTGTACAAGGCCAAATGGAGCACAAGTCAGCATGGAGCTTCAGACTCTAAACCGACCAGAATGAACAAAGTTGCTTCCTGCAAAGGCTCCTGTCCCTTTGCTCCTCCTTTATGTCTTATGGGAGGGGCCAAGCATCTCCAAGCCTTACTTCTGAGCCTTCCCTTTTGTCTTAACTATTCTTGCCTTCTGGCAGCTCTGCACAAGCATGCACTGGGAACAGGCTCCCCTGTTCCTCTGCCTTGCTGATGTCAGATTCTGGAGGCTCCGAAGTCAGCACATAACTCTCAGATGGTCCTTGCCCCATCTCTATCAGATGCAGATCCCTCATCTGAGTCCTTTCCCAGACTCCAGGACTGGCCCATGTTCCTCCCCATTGTTCGACTCTGCTGCCAGCTCTGCAGGCTGCTGGCGGACCACAACATTTTTTACATTTGCAGTGTCATTAGTACAATACAAATACAATAAAATACAAAAACATTTCTAGGCCTGGGGATAAAAGTTTGGGTGGTGCAATCTTTAGAACACTATTAAAATTGTCCAGTGAAATGTACCAGGACCTATTAAAAATGTGGAATAATTATATGAATAATTATATGAATTTTATTTTCATTCTTAATCAATGTTAAATTAAAGGATATCAAATTTCTGTTTGCTGGCCTCTAGACACCTGAGAAATGGAATAGATGCCTAGCCTGGGGCATTCTGGGTAAATAAAATGGCAGGTAGCCAGAAAAGTCACAAAAACCTAAGCTCCATAGCTGCCCAGAAAAATAATCCTGTCATATTGCTATACGGTTGCAATTGATATGAATGGAAACCAGGAATTATACTTATCTGAAACTAAAAGACTGCATGCAGGTAGATTTTTTATTCACTATAAAATGAATGTACAACCACACAACATGGTTCAGTTATAACTGAACTGTATGTGATATAGCTTAAAACAAGGCTTGCATTTTTAAAATATTCAAGAGACATCTATGTTTTCCTGGCTTAGTCCTATATACGCATGGAACACTGTTCCCTTCCCACCAAAGTGGTCCCTATTTTTCTTCTTGCATTTTTTACATGCTTTCGAACGGCTAGGTTGGCAAAAGTTGGGACAAGTCATGGGAGCTCACTCCGTTACGTGGCACTAGGGATTTGAATCACTAAAGTGCTGACTTTACTGATCGACAAGCTCAACATCCATTGAGCCACGACATCCCTTAAATTCTTGATAAGCTGGCATAAATTGGCTTATGTATACATTCATTTTTTCAGCTACTAAAGGCCCTGTCACACTGCCCAACGGATGCAAAATATTAGTAAAAAGGACACAACGGACGAGAAAAATGTTCCATCCGTTGTTATCCACTCTCAGAAGGGGCGGAAATTTGCATAACCGGAGCGGATAACACGGAAAGGAAGGGACGCAGGGAGGATGCAGAGCAGATGGGAAACGGATGCAGAACAGAAGCCTAGTGGATGGAAGCAGATGGGAGCGGATGGCACATCCACTAGGCTTCCGGGGGACCTCAGCAAAGCGGACGCGGAACGGATACAGTGGATGCAGAGTGGATGCACAGCAGAGGAAGCGGATGCAGAGCGGAAGCCTAACGGTTGCCTAGCGTTAATTGCGCATGTGGGGAGGATGCATTGCGTATGCCACGCGGATATAAGGGAAGCAGCTCGGAAGCAGGTCACCATTCAGAGGAAAGACCTGCTGCTGGATGGATTGACAGCCTTGCCTGCCCTGCCTGCATGCCTGCCTGCCAGCCTCCCTGCAAGCCTTGCTGTCTGCCTGCCTGCCAGCCTCCCTGCCAGCCTTGGTGCCTGCCTTCCTGCCAGCCTTGCTGCCAGCCAGTCTGCCTGGCAGCCTTGCTGCCTACCTTCCTGCCAGCGTTGGTTCATGTCTGCCTCCCAGCCTTCCTGCAAGCCTTGGTGCCTGCCTCCCTGCCAGCCTTCCTGCAAGCCTTGGTGCCAGCCTTCCTGCCAGCCTTGGTGCCTGCCTGCCAGCCTGCCTGCAAGACTTGGTGCCTGCCTGCCTGCCAGCCTTCCTGCCAGCCTTGGTGCCTGCCTCCCTGCCAGCCTTCCTGCCAGCCTTGGTGCCTGCCTCCCTGCCAGATTTCCTGCCAGCCTTGGTTCCTGCCAGCCTCCCTGCCAGCCAGCAACCCCACAACCATGCGGAAGCACAGCAAGCCTCAGCCATCAGCTGCCAGCCCTTGCAAGAGGGACAGGGCTACCATCCCACCCCCTGGGCCTCACTCTGGTTCTGCTGGGGCTTCTGCAGCACGGGCTCGCTCTTCTGGGGCTGGCGCTTCTGCTGCTTCTGCTTCTGGAGGAGCTGATGACCAGCACTCCAGCACCAGCCACCTCCACAGCACCTGGACTCTTCACCCCTGAGACTGAGCGACCAAGAGGAGTGCCAGAGACTCATTTTTGTTTTATAGCTTGTTGTTAATGAAGTCTATTTTTGATTCACACACTTGCTTCATTTCTTTTTTTAAATAAAGTCTTGCTGGAAACTTTTAGAAATGGTTTAAGCCTTTGCATGCTTGTGGGATGGGTTAAGATAGCAGTGGGATGGGTTGAGATAGCTGTGGGATGGGCAGGGGTACCTTTGGGATGGGTAATAGCTGTGGGATAGATAAACCTCCAGTGCAAGCATAGTGGGACTGGATGGTCCACCCTCCCAGGTGCCACACCTATGGCCCTTTATTATCAATAATAATGTAATAATCATCCACATATATCAACACAAACACAACTCTTTATTAAATGCCCTGTTCATTGTAGGCCCACCCAACATATATGGCCCAATCTCATCCATGTGATGAGACAGGCTGAAGGAAGCATCCATTAATCATCTATCATCCTGTCTTGCCACTCCACTGCTCCAGCTGGGGAGTTGCACCAGTGTTTCAGGAGGTTGCGCTGCTTCTTCCCTTCACATGAGGCTCTGTTGGGGCCTTGCACATCCTCAGTGTCTGTCATGTTTCACCCTTCCCTCCATTCACCAGGCTCCATGTCCCCATTGCTTTGTTGAAGGTCCATGAGCCTGTTCTGCAAGACTGGGTAGCGGGTGCGCATGAGATTGTGCAGGATGTAGCAAGCTTCCATGATCCTCCTCATGGTCTCTGGGTGATGCTGCATGGTGGTGAGAAGTACCTGGAACCTGTTGGCCAGGATGCCAAAGGCATTCCCCACCACCCGCCTTGCCCTGGACAGCCTGTAGTTGATGATCCTCTCTTCACAGGTGAGGTATTTGGAGGTGTAGGGCTTCATGAGTTAGGTTGTGAGGGAGAAGGCGTCATCCCCCATGATGAAGTAGGGCACATCTTGTGTGTCGTTGGGCAGGGGTTCTGGATCTGGCAAGCCCACGATGAGGTTGCGTTCCAGCCCACCCTTGAGGTTACTTGCTTTGTATACCTGGGCATCTGAAGATGAGCCGTTGCCTGAAGCATCGATGTACATGAACTTGTAGTCAGCATCGACCATAGCGAAGAGGATGATGCTAAAGAAGCCCTTGTAGTTGTGATAAGAGGACCCTGAGTTGGCTGGCGCTTTGCAGCCACGTGCTTGCCATCTATGGCTCCAACAGTGTGGGGGAAGTTCCACCTCTGATACCACTGCTCTGCAATTTTCTTCCATCCTTCTTCAGTGGAGGGGCACTGGAGGAGCTCCTCCAGGTATTCTTCGATGATGGCCTGCACCACTGCTCTGACCACAATGCTGATGGTGTTGTGTGGCACCCTCCAGCCATACTGCATGCTCCTGTAGGTGGTCCCTGAGGCCAGGTGGCGCAGAGTGAGTGCCACCTTGAGCCCAGGTTCCAGGCTGGGCCGGACGTTGGTGTTTGCCTTGGTCAACCTGGGTGTCAGGCGCTGCACAACTTCGTCAAACATGGCTGGAGGCATCCTCATGAAGTTCTGGAATGCCCGAGTGTCTTCGCTCCTGAGCTCTTGTTGTACAGCCCGTCCTCTGCTCTTCTGGCGAACCATCTTCATACCCAGACGCTTCTTGGCCACCTCTTTTTCTTCCCGTAGTAGAGTTCACAGAGCCTGTAGATGGCTTCACACTGTTGCAGAAGGATGGTGGCTGCCAAAAGGACTTTGTTATGATCCATGGTGGACATGACTGGATGCTGTGGAAGAGGAAGAGTCAGATGAAGGCTGCAGAGGTCTGCACAGCTGGGCTGCTGGGCTGAAAGCGAGATGCAGGTGAGTTGCTCCCCCTTTTTATATGCAGTATAGGTGTCCCTTTGCATCCTCTAGGCATCCTCTAGGCATCCTCTAGGCATCCTCTAGACATCCTTAATATCCGAGATAGGTCCCCTCTGCGAAGGTTTTTTCCATTTTAAATGCTTTGTTTCCGTGCTGCATCCGTTAGGCATCTGTTCTGCATCCGTTACGCGTCCGTTCCGCTTCCTCCCTGCGTCCGAGCGGATGTGAGTTGCGTGGATGCGGAACGGATGCCTAGCGGATATAGTGGATGTGTAACAGATGCAGAACTGATGCCTAGCGGATCCCTAGTGGATGCAGAACGGACGAATTGGATACATTTTCCGCGCAAAAGTTTTGAGCAGCTCAAAACTTTCTGAGCAGATGAAACATCCATAAACGGATGCTGGACGGATAGAGAGGAAGCAAAACAGAGGCAGTGAGTACAGAACAGATACATTGCATTAACCAATGGATGGGAAGCTTTTTTGTCCGTTTTACATCCTCTTTGCATCCGTTGGTGCAGTGTGACAGGGGCTTAAGATTGTTGGATGAGCAGGAACAAAAGCAGCCAGGGAAATGGTTGTAACCTAGGAAATGGGCCCCTTGTCAGTCAATAGGAGTGCTGATTTACCCACCAAGTATTTTGGAGGTGAGGGCTTGGCATCACAAGAAATAAGAGCCAATAACTTAATTGCCAGCCAGCAGCAACACTCTAATCAACAACTGGAAAGCCACACACAATCAGGCATCATATAAATGCCATACACAGAATATCCTAAAGCACATACTCCGCTCGAGAGAAGTTCCCTGAGAATGGCCTCCAGCATGAGTCCAAAAGCTCAGGAGACTAAACCTCTGATTCTGGTGACTGACCCAGATTGGATTCTGCAACATTAACCTGGGACACATGGATTCACTTTCATTCATCAAATACTTTTGTTTGTGTTTGTCCCAAGGTTTATCCATTTTGATCCAAGGGGCTATATGCTTTGATTAGAACCTTTAAAAGCAGGGGTGTCAAGTTCAAACTAAACAGAGAGATGGAATCAAGATCACGTAAAGTGTTAATATCACTTTATAATGCCTTGGTAATGTCATACTTTGAATACTGCATCCAGTTTTGGTCACCATGATGTAAAAATGATGTTGAGACTCTAGAAAGAATGCAGAGAAGAGCAACAAAGATGATTAGGGGATTGGAGATTAAAACATACGAAAAATGTTTGCAGGAACTGGGTATGTCTAGTTTGATGAAAAGAAAAACTAGGGGAGACATGATAGCAGTCTTCCAATATCTCAGAGCTGCCATAAAGAAGAGGGAGTCAATTTAATATCCAAAGTACCTGAAGGCAGGACAAGAATCAACAGACGGAAATTAGTCAAGGAGAGCAGCAACCTAGAAATAAGGAGAAATTTCCTGACAGTCAGAACAATTAATCAGTGGAACAACTTGCCTCCAGAAGTTGTAATGCTCCAACACTGGAAGTTTTTAAGAAGAGATTGGGTAACCATTTGTCTGAAATGGTGTAGGGTTTCTTGCCTAGGCAGGGAGTTGGATTAGAAGATCTTCAAGGTCCCTTCCAACTCTTCTCTTCTCTTCTAGGCCTGGGGGCCAGATGTGGCCCATGGATGCTTAGATTTTGCCTGCAGGGCTTCCCTGGAAAGAGCAAAGGACCAGCTTGCAGTGCCTCTGCCAGCAAAAATGGATCTGTGGCCCTCTGAAGTTCCGTTTTCATTGGCAGAAGGTTGCAGGAGGCCATTGCAGCCAAAAATAGAAGTTGGGAGCCCATTTTCACTGGCAGAGTGCTCAGGCCATCACAGGCACCTCTGACACGAGTGATATTGAGCTGGCTCTGCCCCCACAAAGTCAATCACAACCCAGCCCTCAATGAAAACAAGTTTGACACCCCTGCTATAGTAGAAGTTTGGTAAGTACCATCAGTTCACAGCAGGTAGTTCACCTCCTCTATGAAATTGTGACAAGGCACAATGTGATGGTAGTTATACGAATCTCCAATAAACTAGGGGTACTTTACCAAGGACTTGCCGAGAAAGTATTTTAGCATGCTTGAAGAAGTATGAAATGAATTTCATTTCCTTCTCATTTGCCTTCCTTTTGAAAGGTTTTATGCAAGATATGTGACCAATTATTTTAGCAACCTTCCATCCATGACAAAGCTCAATTTTCCCAGAGAATTCATTTCTGAATGGACTTCTAAAAAATAATTAAAAAAAAATCTTAAAGTTCAAAATTAAAGTACATTGAATAGAGCAAGCAGTGAGCTGGGGGGAAACTGTCAAGAAAGGGGAAAATACAGTTGGAACAAAAACATAAACAGAAGTATTTGTTTAATAGGAAGGATACCTTGAAGAAGAACTCTCTCTTGGTTAAAGTTTTGCCTTTTTCCAGTTGAGAAACAAGGAGAAGAAGAAAGAAGCTAAACTTTTATCTTCTTCAAATTATGATTAGAATCTTGACAGTAAAATTATTATTTGTTGTAGTAACTGGCAACTGCTTTAGTAGTATGAATGGGTAGCTTAGGTCAAGATTTTTCAACTTTGGCAACTTCAAAATGCATAAATTCCCAGAATTCTCCCACTAGGGTTTGTAGCTGGGGAATTCTGGGAGTTAAAGTCTGCACATGTTAAAGATTTTTTTTAAAAAAAAAACTGGTTTAGGTCAGAGGTTTAGAGAGCTTCAGAGTAGGCATTGTATGCCCAAAAGTACAAATACGCAATCTTGAAAAAATGAGTCAAGTTGAGTTGAAACTTGGTGTAATTTTATTGGCAACAATAAGGGAATTGCCACTGCCTTTTGTGATTGCAAATAACAGCAGTCTTGATATCAAACCACTGAAAATACCTCTGTTCAGTGTAATGATACAATCATCTCTATCTCCTTCCTTGCATTTGAACAGATATTATGGCTCTAAAGCTGAAGGACAACTCAGAAATCTGGAATAGAACTGGTTCCCCTCCCCCCTCCATATCTGATACTTAAATTGAGTACTAAAACTTCATAAATGAATTGTATACCATTTGTGACTGCCAATAACACAACCTTGGTATCAAAATGCTGAAAAGATATTTATTCTATGTGTTGATATGGTGATCTTTATACTTTACTTGCATTTGTCTATGGAGATTCTCAGTCATCCAGCTCATAGTTGTCCCCAAGATTCTTTTTCAAGAGGCACCTGGACTTTCTTATTTTTCTTTGAAAAGAGGGTGAGGAATAGGACTTTATTCTAGCACTATTCACCTAGCAGGAATTCACCTAGCAGGACAATAAAGAATGGATGGAAACTAACCAATGAGAGAAGCAACCTGGAGTTAAGGAGAAACTTCCTAACAGTGAGGACAGTTAATGAGTGGAATAGCTTACCTTCAGAAATTGTGGGTGCTCCATCACTGGAGGTTTTTAAGAAGAGACTAAATGGTCATTTATCTGAAATACCATTGGTCCTCCTGCCTGAGCGGGGGACTGGACTAGAAGACCTGCAAGGTCCCTTCTAGCTCTATTCTATTCTAAATTCTAAATCTATCTCCAGTCTACAACACGGTCCTTTCAGCAGTTCCAAGGAGGCTCCACACCCATTTTCATTACTCAAGTGACCCTGAGGACACAGATAAATCTCCAGGTGGCACTAATCTCTAAAACAGGAATCTTCAAACTTGACAAATTTAAGACTTGTGGACTTGTGGACTTCAACTCCCAGAATTCCTCCTCCAGTCATGTTAGCCAGGAATTCTGGGAGTTGAAGTCCACAAGTCTTAAACTTGCCAAGCTTGGAGACTCCTGCTTTTAAAAAATTCAAATGACCAGCAGTCTGCAAGGAATATCAATCCCTCCCTTCCCCACCATTCAACCAGAGTTGAAGAAGCTTCTTGGATGAGAAGCAAAAGGTCTTCAAAGAAAAACCAGAAAGTCCAGTTGACTCTTGAAAAAAGATCACTTTTGAATTTATTTGCATTTGAACGCACATTTTGCCTCCAAAGCTGAAGGACAACTTAGAAATCTGAACTATAGCTGATATTTTTCCCTACTTGATAACTGAATTAAATACTGAATCTTCATCATTGAATTGTATGCAGTCCATCATCTCTCTGAACGTATGTGCTTGATATATAAAATATTATTTTTTTTCCCTACCTTTCAGATATATTTTATATAATCTTTTTTTTTAAAAAAACTATAATGGGCAGAAAAAAGAGGTTCTTTTGTGAAATAGGGCAAGGAGATTAGTGGAATATAACTGTATCAGATTTGGTCTGGGAGATGTGGGTCGAAACCTTTGAGCTTAAGAGCCTTCTTATGGATTTTATAAAGATTTAATGAACATGAAAGGAAAGAAAGAAGTGAACATCACTGGAGATTAAACATGGTCTATCTGTTCACGACTTCTCTACAGGCATAAGAACAGTGGTGGAATTCAAATAATTTTAACAACCAGTTCTCTGCCCTGATGATTTCTTCCAACAACCAGTTCACCAAACTGCTCAGATAATTAACAACTGGTTCTCTCGAAGTGGTGTGAACTGGCTGAATCCCACCACTGCATAACGGTCTATGTCAGGTGTCAGCAATCTGTGGCTCCGGAGCCACATGTAGCTCTTTCATCCCTCTGCTGTGGTTTCCTGTTGCCAGTCAGCTCCACAATTGATAGGGCTTTTGGTTAGGACAAGTAAGAGTAAAAAGGATGCCGTGCTAGGAGAAGACTCTGTGGTGGGGGAACAGGACTTCTGGTCAGTTCCGGAATTGAAAAGGGGGCTTCTGGTTAGGACCTTTATGGCTCTTTGAGCGATTAAGGTTGCTGACCCCTGGTGTACGTGTACACATTGCAACTTCAGAAGTTACCAAAATACAGACTTGAAATATACTGGACTTAGACCATTGTGAATATAACTAGAATTACTCAAAAAGCCCCTGATGATACAGACTCTTTTTTACCACTATGCAACTTGACATACACACAGAAATGTGTGTGTGTATGTGTGTCTGTGTACATACATACAGATACACACATACAAAAAAACCCCCATACATTTCAGGGAAGAAGGAGAAAATGATATACATGTGCATAGGAAATGTAAGATGAAAGCATAAACATTCATGATTAGCATACCTCAACTCACTTCCCCATCTACTGTTGCTATCCTTAAGAAAGAGTTATTGCCAACAAAGAGAAACACATCAGGTGTGTTGCCCTAGGAGTTTTGATGAAGCACACTGACAATTGAAAGCCTACCAAGAACTGAGGGCTTCAAGGTTGACCCAATTGGCAGACATTCCTTCTATGCTTCTATCTTGCTAACAGGCTTGAAATTTTGGATCTGGACAATCTAGAACTATGTCTCCTGAATGGAAATGAGCAAACCCCACTCCTCAATAGCTCAGAGGATGTTACCTAGTGTGGGCAATGAAATGACTGCAAGAAAACAAAACCTTTGTCAGACCAATTCTTGAATACAGCTCGTTTGCCTGGAACCCGCACTGTATATAGGACATTAACACAATTGGGCAGATTCAGAGGTATTTCTCAAGAAGATTACTCCACTCCTTCACTCACAATAGAATTCCCTATGTCTCCAGGCTTGAAATGTTGGGCTTGGATAATCTGGAACTGTACCACCTGAAGTCCGATCTAAGCATAGGACACAAAATTGTCTGCTTCAACGTCAACAACTTCTTCAGCTTCAGCCACAATAATACATGGGCGAACAATCAATACAAACTCAAGGTAAAACGCTCCAAACTCGATTGCAGAAAATACAACTTCAGCAACTGAGTGGTCTATGCCTGGAACGGCCTACCTGACTCCATTGTTATAGCCTCAACCCCTCACAGCTTCAACCTCAAACTGTCTACCATGGACCTCACCCCATTTTTAAGAGGTCCTTAAAGGGGGTATGCATAAGCGCTCCAGTGTGCCTATTGTCCCTGTCTTACTGTCCCCATTTATCTGTATTTACTCCCTTTGTTCTTGTTTATGTTTCTACTTATACTTGTTATGTTGCATATGTTTGACAAACAAACAATCAAACAAATAAAATAAATGTTCCCATTCTTTTTTGTTGTTTTCCTCATATAGAACATAGAACAACAGAGTTGGAAGGGATCTTGGAGGTCTTGTAATCCAACCTCCTATTCCAGCAGGAAACTCTATACTATTTTAGACAAATAGCTGTCGAGACTCTTTTTGAAAACCTCCAGTGATATAGCATCTACAACTTCTGGAGGCAAGCTGTTCCATTGGTTGATTGCTCTCATTGCTGGGACATTTCTCCTTAGTTCTAGGCTGGTTTTCTCCTTGTTTAGTTTCCATTCATTCTTTCTTGTCTTGATCTCCTCATCTTTGTAGGAGCCCCTCAAATATTGGAAAATAACTATCATGTCTCCACTAGTTCCTTCTTTTCACTAGACTAGACATATCCAGATCCTGCACTATTTGCACATACTTGCAAAAGGGAGAAGGGAGAGGGGTTTGCCCTGTTGATATACTATTGACATAATGTCTTGCACTGTCCATGTTGGTGGGAATCTTCCTGGGGGTTCCCAAATTAGATAACTACTTTTTGTTAAATGGTCTGCATTGATAAGTTTCTTGATTCGGGTATCATGTGTTCCTATTGACAAAGAGACGTATTTCCTTCTCCATAAATTGGATTCTGCTTTAAACTTTGGAAGAATGTAAAACAATTCACAAAGAGTGTAAACCTATCTTATAATTCTGATAAAAGCAAAACAGTGAGGCTCACATTCTTATTCACTTACTTTCCTATTTTCCCTTCATTTCTTGCACACAAAGACTCATTTTGTAACCTTCTCAATTGGACCATTTCATCCACTCTTACCCCTCCTTTCAATGACTGTAAAAGATCAGATAATTGTTCTCCTAATTCATTGCTCCTTTGCATCAAAGATATTCATTTTAATTGCAATTATTAGTGGAAATAATCCATCCATTCTGACCTCTTCTTGGCAGGGCAGAGCCTCAAGATCACTTCAGATGGATGGACCACTCCCCAAACTCTTGATAAATGCAATCAGGAAGGGGAAATAATGAGAGCAACCTCTCTATCTTCACTTCAAGCTCAAGAAAAGTTGCTAGGGGGGAAAGATTGTCAGAAAAGATGGCTAAGAGGGGGATATGATAGCTGATTTCATATGCCTGAAGGACGTCAATTTGTAAAGGATTTGCACTTAGAACGTAAAAGAGAGAATAATAGGGTGGGAAGGACCTTGGAGGTCTTCTAATCCAACCCCCTGAATTAGATGACTCCTAGAGACAAGCTATTCCACTGATTAATTGTTTTCACTGTCAGGAAATTTCCCCATAGTTTCTCTTTCATGAACTTCCATCCATTAATTCTTGTCCTGATTCTTTGTTGACACCCTCTACTCTGTGAGAGTCCCTCAAGTATTGGAAGACAGCTATCATATCACCCCCAGTTATTCTCTTCATTAGACTAGATATACCTGGTCTCTCATTTGCTTCAGAGAGAAAGTCTAAAGGAAGGAAAGAAGGAAGGAAGGAAGGAAGGAAGGAAGGAAGGAAGGAAGGAAGGAA
>BLBF01000080.1:5773536-5787296 GCA_015471245.1 Laticauda colubrina | reverse complement strand
AGATAGATAGATAGATAGATAGATAGATAGATAGATAGATAGATAGATAGATAGATAGATATAAGAAAAGAAAGAAAGAAAGAACAGGAAAAAAAGGAAGGAAGGAAGGAAGGAAGGAAAGAAAGAAAGAAAAAAACAAGAAAGCATCTATCCCTAATTTTTTTTTTAATCCATGCACAGTCATATTCAAAAATACAAAAGAATATTTGCAGCTCAGAGTTGAACTGTGAGTTCCTTGGTGCTCTCTCAGCTTGGTTGGTTTTCTTGCAGATGTTTCATGACCCAACTAGATTACATGGTCAGCGCTAAGAGGGTGTGGAGTTTGCTCATCTCTAAGAACTGTAATCAGATTGTAATTGTTCAATAGAGGATAATTTTTATAGCTCAGGGTTGAACTGTAGGGTTCTACATGCTCTCTGAGCGTGGCTGTTTTTTTTTGTAGACATTTCATGACCCAACTAAGTTGTGTCATCAGTACTAAATTGTACTTATTTCTACAGAACTGGATTCTTATGGACTTCCTATTTTGCACCAGTGAAAGAAAACAAAACACCACTTTTGATGTGAACCCAGAAAACAGAATAGATATCCCTATCTATAGATGGGCTGTGGAGTAATCTCCTTGTAACCCAAATTCTCTTTTCAGGGGATAAAAGTGCAATTCTTAAATACATATTCTCCATCTATCGGCAGCAACATAACAGAAGGGCATTAAAATGCTCCTTTTTTTTCCTCTGCACCTTTCTTTCTATATAATTTCTTTTTCTTTATTGCTCTCAGTGTGGCTTTCTCAGGTAGGTGCCAGAAAAAGCTGCCAGGATTGCTTTTTGCCCAGAAGAAATAAACTTAGATCTAAAAGAGAGAGAGAGAGAGAGAGAGAAAGAGAGTGAAAAAGAGATGTTTTATGGGTAAAATAAATTACAAATCAGCCTTGAAGATAGTTGCCGAGCGAATTGATTTCTGTGTACAAGTGTCCTTTTCTTGATTTGTTGATAAAAATTTAATGTTCCACATGTAAAGACTATTTAAACACACTGCTAGGACATAAACAATTTATTCCAGGGATGTTAGCTTCCTGGCCTCGTCCCTCCATTTCTCTTTCCCCCCTTTTTTATTGCGTGCATTTTGATAGGGAATAAAAAAAAAACATAATATCCCAAATATGATAGGTCAGTTGCATTTTTAAAAGACTATTCAAGTTTAAACAGAAAAACAGCACCTCACACATTTGCAGGTGACAAACGCATGAATATTTATTCCAATATGTGTAACTTGGGACTTATTTTATGGGACAAGAAAAGAAGAAGCTAACCTTGCTATCAAAATGATGGTGATTTAAAAAAAGAACTTACAAATATCTTTAAAGGAGAAAGGGATTTCAACTGCCTAAGCTTCTTGCCAGAGAACTACAATGGTTGTTCATCTATCTGCCTGTATTCAAAAACATGGTTGCATCATTTTGGTTTATGCATTGGCGTGCATAAATTTGCTTGGTTTGTTGGTAATAAATACAATTAGCTTACATGAACATAGAATAATAGGAGTGGAAGGGACCTGGGAGGTCTTCTAGTCCAACACCTCCGCTCAAGGCAGAGATCTTATATAATCCTGGTTAAATGGTTGTCAAGGTTATTTTTTCAAAACCTCCAGTGATGGATCTCTAAGGAGATTCTCAGTCATTCAGGTCATAGCTGTCCCAAAGGTATTGCTTCATTTATTGTATCAATACTTATTGTATTGATTTATTGATATATCATTTATTGATATATTGTATCAATAAACAAAGCAAGGTTGGTATTCCATATGTTGCAGGCATATCGGAAAAGCTCAGAAGGATCTTCAGTCAACATAACATACATGGATTCACAACATGGATTTGCAACTGGCTGGCAAACCATACTCAACGAGTAGTCCTTAATGGGTCTAAGTCTACATGGAGGGAAGGAAGCAGTGGGGTGCCACAAGGTTCCATCTTTGGCCCAGGACTCTTCAATATCTTCATTAATGACTTAGATGAGGGAATAGAAGGGGAACTTACCAAATATGCAGATGATACTAAGTTGGCGGGAATAGCTAACACCCAAGAAGATAGGCTTAAGATCCAGATGGATCTTGACAGACTTGAACACTGGGCCCTATCTAACAAAATGAAATTCAATATAGAGAAAAGTAAAGTCCTACACTTAAGCAAGAAAAACCAAAAGTACATATATAGACTGGGTAAAACCAGGCTCAATAGCAGTAACTATGAGAGAGATCTTGGAGTCTTAGTGAACAACCAGTTAAATAGGAGCCAGCAGTGTGCAGCAGCCACCAAAAAAGCTAATGCAATCCTAAGTTGCATCAACAGAGGGACACAATCAAGATGAAGGGAAGGACTAATACCACTCTACAAAGCCTTAGTAAGACCTAGAGTACTGCATCCAGTTTTGGTCACCACACTATGAAAAAGATATTGAGACTCTAGAAAGAGTACAGAGAAGAGCAACAAAGATTATTAGGGGTCTGGAGGCTAAAACATATGAAGAACTGTTACAGGAACTGGGTTTGGCTAGTCTAGAGAAGAGAAGGACCAGGGGAGACAGCAGAGCAGTCTTTGAGGGGCTGCCCCAGAGAGGAGGAAGGGGTCAAGTTATTTTTCAAAGCACCCAAAGGCCAGACAAAGAATAACAAATGGAAACTGAACAAGGAGAGATTCAACCTGGAAATAAGGAGAAACTTTCTGACAGTGAGAACAATCAACCAATGGAACAGAAGTTGCCTTAGGAAGTTGTGGGAGCTTCATCCCTGGAGACTTTCAAGAAGAGATTGGACTTTGTAGGGTCTCCTGCTTGGGCAGGGGGGGTTGGACTAATGACCTACAAGGTCCCTTCCAACTCTGATTATCTGTTATTTGTGCACACTTCAAACCTAAGAATACAGTAAGGCAGAAGCTTGTCCACCCCAAGGATAAAATACCCAGACAGAAACTGAGCAACGTGGTATATGCAGTACAATGCAATGAGTCATGGGCAGATCTGTACATTGGGGAAACAAAACAACCACTTCATAAGAACATGGCGCAACATAGGAGAATAAATCCATCAGGACTAGATTCAGTAGTCCAGCTGCATTCAAAGACAAAGGCCCCTCTTTTGAAGACAACAAAGTCCATTTTCTGGACAGAGGGTACCTCTGGTTTGAAAAAGGGTCTAAAGAGGTCATCTATGTCAAAACTGAACAGCCCTTTCTCAACAGAAGGGGAAGGATACGACATCACCCATTTCCAATCTGCAACATTGTCCTTTCAACAGTTTCAAGAAGGCTCCACACCCATTTGACCACTCAGGTGGACCTGGGGACACAGAAAAATCTCCAGGTGGCCTCAACAAATCTCTAAAAGGATGCAAATGATCAGCTCACTGCAAGGAATGTCAATCCTTCCATCCTTCACCATCCAGTCAGAGCTGAAGAAGCTACTTGGACAAAAAGTGAAACAAAAAGTGAAAAGAAAAACCAGAAAGTCAAGAAAGCCTCTTGAAAAAGAAAATTAAATTAAAGTAAAGTAAAATGATTTGGGACAACCATGACCAGGATGACTGAAAATCTCCATAGACATCTATTGCCTAACATTGTGCAAAACTGGAAACAGAACAGCATGCCCCCTGAAGGAATGGTGATTAAAAAAATGTTAGATCAGGAGCCACGAAACTCATAATTTTAAGTCCTGCAGACCAGAGACCCTGGGAAAATCCCCCCCAAAAAATCCACAGGAAAAAAACCCAGCCCGTTTTCCCAGCCTGATTTATCATTTTTTATTTGGGATCACAGTATACCGTCTCCAGCTCCATTCTCAGGGGGAGAAAGAGAAAGAGAGACTTTTGGCTTCATGCAAGGAAAGTAGCAGAAGCAGCAGAAGTCTTTCTTTCTCTCCCCCAAACTCTACCAGAAATGAGTCTTTGCCGGTGCAACCTCTTGGAGCAGGAGGCCTTGCAGAATCCCAAAGACTCATTTCTGGCAGAGTTTGGGGAAGAGAAAGAAAGACTTTGGTTGCTTTCCTTTCATGCAGCCAAAAGCAGAAGAAAGAAGCAGATAGAAGCACCCTGGTGACCAGGCAAGTTCTTGCCCCTCCACCTTTTCCCCCCTCCCCTCACTACCTCGTGTTGTTCTGACGCAAGCCTTGTGTTCCCGCGGGCCATGTGGGTGGCACAGACTTGTGTTCCCACGCAGCCTGGATTAATTGCTTTGGAGGGTGCTTTGGGGTAGCATTTCTCTATGGACCACCAAAATATTCTGATGGGCCACAAGTGGTCCCTGGCTCATTGGTTGGTTAGACTGTGTTTGGATTGTGCGGAGATGGACAGACTAACTTTAGAATTAAAAGATAGAAGAGAAACGGAATATTATTTGATCTGGGACACATGGTTAAGAAAATAGAAGTAAAGACTAAATATAAAGGTTATTTAGAAGTATATTAAACTTAATGACAATGTACATAGTTAAAGGAAGAAAAAGGAATGTAAATGATATGCATATATGAGTACTATTGATGTTGGAGCACTGCAAAGATTATAAAAGTGATATAAAATAATGAAATATGAAATAATAAGAATTATTTGGGAAAAAAAAACACCAGAAAGTCCAGTTGCCTCTTGGGAAAAAAAAAGCACCTTCGGGACAACCATGTTATGATTAGTATTTAATTGATTGTGGTTAAAAAAAACTATTACAGTCAATACATGGAAGATATTATCTGCTGGAGCATTTTCCAGCAAATTTGTTTCAACTGTTTTCTGTTTATCCTGTTTGCATCCAGGACTGCTCTGCCATGCATTAAGGGGGATCTGGGTGAGGATTAATGATAGCTTGTCACCATCAATACCTCCCCAACAAAAAGATAAAATAAAAATGAATCACTGCATATTTGTGGCAAGTGACTCATTATGTTTAAATTGGCAGAACCTATAATTTTCAGTGTAAATTCTCCTGGTTAACGATTATTATTATTATTATTTTTCTAAGTGGTAGAAAGGAGAGAAGAAAAAAAGAGAAAGAGAGAGGGAGAGAGAGAAAGAGAGAGAGAGAGGGAGAGAGAGAGAATAAGTAGCCCTCACAAGTTTTGTGAAAGCGAAGCAGAGACAAACAAAGAAAGAAGCAAGGGAAGAAATGCTGAGGAAATTGAGGGATGCAGGTAAATCCTGGTCTTATGACCACAGCCAAATCCCAAATGTCTGTTGCTAAGCAAGACATCTGTTAAGTGAGTTTGGCCCCCTTTTTGCAGCCGACCCACCGTTGTTAAGCAAATCACTATGGTTGTGAAATTACGCCCAATCTGGCTTCCCCGTTGACTTTTCTGGTCAAGAGATCACCCAAAAACGGGGATCATGTGATCCAGGCAGAGGTGGCATTTGGCAGGTTCTGACTAGTTCTGGAGAATCGGTAGTGGAAATATTCAGTAGTTAGGAGAACTAGCAAATACCATCTCTGACTGGCCCCGTCCCCATCTATTCTCCGCCTCCTGAGTCCCAGCTGATTGGCTGGGTCTCCTTTGGTTGCCCTGCACAGGAGAACGGAGCTGCAAAGCAGGTTAGTCGGGGGGGGGGGAGGAATGGGATTTTGCAGTATCCTTTCCCTGCCACGCCCACCAAGCCACTCCCACAGAACTGGAAGTAAAAAAAAAAAAATGAATCCCACCACTGGATCCAGAGACACTGCAAAAGTTTTAATTTTGATCACGCAAGCGGAGAGATGCTGCAACAGTTATGAATGTGGAAAATGGTTATAATTCACTTTTTTCAGTGCAGTTGTAATTTCAAAAGGACACTAAATTAATGGTTGAAAGTCAAGGATTATCTGTAATGGTATTTGAGAACAGCTTGAGACACAAGAGGAAAAGCCACAACCAAGATGATAACTAGATGAGAGGCAGTAAAAATAAGTTGTTCCACCAATTGATTGTTTTGATCAGGGGTCTTCAAACTTGACAGCTTTAAGATTTGTGGACTTCAACTCCCAGAATTCCTCCTCCAGTCATATTAGCTCAGGAATTCTGGGAATTGAAGTCCACAAGTCTTGAACTTGCCAAGTTTGAAGACCCTTGGTTTTCATAATCAGGAAATTTCTCCTTAGTTCCAGGTTCCTTCCCACCTGGATTAGTTTCCATCCATTGCTTCTTGTTCTGCCTTCAGGTTCTTTGGAGAATAAAATAAATAAAGTAAAATGATAAGATACGTTAGGTTTGGTTAGGTTAGGATAGATTAGAATAGCATAAGATAAGATAAATAAAATAAAATATAAAATAACATAATATAATAAAATAAAATAATAAATTAAAGTAAATAAAATAAAATAATAAAATAAAATAGAAGTGAAGTGAAGTAAAGTAAAGTAAAATGGTAGTATAAGATAAGCTAGGTATGTTAGTATATAGTAGGATAGGATAGGATAAGATAAGATAAATAAAATGAAATAATAAAATAAATAAAATAATAAAATAAAATTAAAATAATAAAATAAAATCTCATTTTTCAATTAAATTTTGGAGTCAGTTGTGGTTTTAAGTCAAGGATCATCTGTACTTCAGGATAGCTTTATTGTTATTATGCAATACACAAACACACACACACACACAAATTTACGCGCAGAAAGGCAATGAAGAAATGTGTAATAACGTTGTTTCATTTAAGGAGAGCTCAATTCATTGCTCAAAAATGCTTTCACTGAAATGGACTGATTCTATCTTGATGAGTTTCCTTTTCATGAGCAAAGCTAGATATTTTGGTCTAAAAGACTCCTCAACCTTGAATATTCTTTTGGTGCAGAGACTGATAGGGAACTGGAAAACCTTTCCTGACATTTGCAAAGAGTTTGAGAGCTGCCTCCCACAGGGATAAAGAGAACAAAGCTGTTGTGATCGTTGCTTGGATGCAAATATTTGCTTGTAGGGTGCAAAGAGAGAAAAATAAGCTGTCAGAAGGATTTGGTAACATGCCAGCTTGCCCCAAAGCATGGAATTGTGGCGATATTCCTCTGGGAATCGAGAGAAACAATTGGGAATATTAAAAATGAGATTGGCTCGAACTGGATATGGCTACTCTAGAGAAAAGAAGGACTAGCAGGGACATGATAGTAGTCTTTCAATATTTGAGGGACCGCTGCAAAGAAGTATTGGAAGAAATATCCTTCTGGGTTCAGTTCCAAGTGAGGAAAAAGACACTGGATTCATGGAAGCTGCTTGGAAAGATGGTTTAATGGTAGACAGGATCACATGCCTTGGAGCTCTTGGGTGAAGAAAAGGGAAGAGAGGTTTTATGCCCTCTATTAGGATTTGAATTTGAGCTTGTATTCTGATTGGTTGTCAGACTCCCATGGGATCATGAAGGGCAATTCTGTAGATTGTCCTGAGTCCCAGGCTTGGTGGAGCTTTGCTGGAGGATGATATAATGAAAAGGCTTTGGGCAATTCCTATTATGGATCTGCCTGAAGAAGGTAGATCATTGTTATGTAAAATAGACTCTTTTAGGGGAAATATTCTGCCTTTTTAGTATATCCAAACATATTTCATTTTCCTAGGAGAGGGGTGGGTTTTAACTTCCAACAGAAGAAGTGGGTCAACTTATTTCCCAAAGCACCAGAAGGCAGGACAAAAAACAATAGATAGAAACTGTTCCATATTAACATACAACAAATAACCTATTCCTATTGCTTAAGAAATACTGGAAGCTGATTGGTTCCCTGCTCGACGCTGATTGGCCAATAATAGCTAACCTATGATTGGCCAGCTCAGCGGCAGGAAAATCAAGTAGCCGTCATTGGCCACTATCCGCGAGCAGCCTCTCTATAAAAAGAGATGCCGCGGCTCCTGGTTCAGATGGACTTTCTGCACTAAATAAAAGAGCTGAAGTTACGCTGGTCTCCGGTCTCATTCTTCACGAACACAGCACTGGTGACGAAGGTGGGATTCTGAGAGAGGAGACCAGTCGAGCACATGGCATTGAGAACCGAGCAGATGAAATGGCCGAAACCAACTCGCCACCCACACCATTCAACCCAGCAACAGAGGACTCAGAATCCTACATCGATAGATTCCTCATGTTCTTGGAAAGCAACGATTTGCAAGGAATCTCAGACAACCGAAAAAGAGATGCACTGTGGGCCCACAGTGTTCAAGATAGCCAAGACACTAGTGAAACCAGAAGATGTGAAACAGATGTGAAACAGATGGCCTGGCCAGATCTAGAAAAGCTGCTGAAGGCTCACTATGCACCGACCGTCTCCAGCCTTATTTGGAGACACAAATTTTACAAACGGGACCAGAGAGAAGGTGAGAGCATCACAGACATCATAGTGGCTCTCAGGGACATTGGAGGGGCATGAGAATTCCTAAACATGGACGAAGCCATGAGGGATCGCATGGTCCTCGGACTGGGAGACCTCACCCTACAAAGCCGACTGTTAACCCGACCAAAGATTACAGTCACTGAGGCTATCACTGAAGCCACAGCAGCAGAAGCATCTAAAAAATCAGCAGCAAAAATACAGCTGATGAATGCAACGACTTCCAAAACACTGGCCGAGATGAGTCAAGGCACAGAGAAAAAGGCAGAGAGTGTGCACAAGACCACCATACACTATGCAGATAGTGGATTGTCTGAAATCAATGACAGTGATGATGAGGAGATCCACAGACTCCAGGCTGAACAAGATCGATGGCTGAAGAAAGGTCATAAGTTGGGGTTTCAGTGCGCTGGGTGCGGAGGAGACCACCCCCATTCCAATTGCCGGCTCCTAGACACCATGTGCTGGTACTGCAAGAGATGGGGAAACATCGCATGAGTATGCCAGAACTGTAAGAGCTACAGTCCCCGACGTAGGGACAACAAACCACCAAGAACCAAAGATAGACAAACGTGGAGCCATGAGAGTTGTGAAAGCAAGGGCAAGCAGCTAAACAAGAACTTCAGAAGAGAAGAAACACACCAAACCATCACCATCGGTCATTCTAATGCAACAAATGGCCGAAAAGTACATGTTGCTGTCAGGATCGAGGGCCAAGAATGTAAAATGGAAGTGGATTCTGGATCGTATCCAGCAATGGTATCATGGGATACCATTAAAAGATTGGTCCCGCACCTTGGCAGAACTGAACTAGAATACCAATCGCTAGTACTAAAGGACTACCAAGGAAACAGAATACCGGTACTCGGACTCGGACATTTCCAAATAACTTTCAAAGAACATAAGAAAATCTTGCCTCTAACCATCGTAGACTGAAATCGGCCAAGCCTGTTGGGACTTGAGTGGTTCAAACCTCTAGGGATTGGTGTGACCAGCATTAACAGCATCGCCGAGACAGACTGGGAGGAGAACCTAATGAGGGAATTCCAGGATGTCTTCGATGGGAAATTGGGCAAGTCCCGAGGGTCCCCTATATCATTTAATTTAGATCCAACAATAGCTCCTATTTGGCTAAAAGCCAAGTGAGTCCCTTTCGCACTAAAACCGAAGACTGATGAGGAGCTAAATGAATAGCACAAGGCATCTTGGAACCAATTGACCATGCCAAATGGGAAACCCCAATCGTGACCCAGTTAAGCTGGATGGGTCCGTGAGAATCTGTGGTGACTATAAGGCTACCCTAAACCATGCACTGCAGCAAAGCACATATCCTGTTCTGATGGTGCAACACCTACTACACTCACTGGGGAGAGGCAAGGTCTTTGCAAAGCTTGACCTTGCTCAAGCATACCAACAATTACCAGTCAACTCTGAGAAAGCAGAGGCACAAACAATCGTGACTCATAGGGGAGCCTTCAAATGCAAAAGACTGCAATTTGGAGTCAGCGTGGCCCCAGGGGTGTTCCAAAGTCTAATGGAATGGTTATTACAAGGGATAAAAGGAGTAGTCCCATATTTTGATGAAGTGCTGGTGTCAACCAGTGACATGAGCCAACTAGAAGCCCATCTCAGAGTAGTATTACAAAGGTTCCAGAAAGCGGGACTCAAGGTCAAAAAAGAAAAGTGCCAATTAGCCACCTCAAAAGTCGAGTTCCTGGGGTATCAAATCAATAAATAGGGCTTCCACCCCACAGAGAAAACAATTAAAGCAATAAAAGCAGCGCCTAGACCAAAAAACAAAGTAGAGTTGCAAGGATTCTTGGGACTTATAAATTTTTACAATGTTTTTCAAACACTACAGAAACTAATTAAGGAGAGAAGGAATTCCTTGAATTAAGGAAACTTCTTAACAGTGAGAACAATTAATGACTTGTCTCTAGAAATTGAAGGTGCTTCATAACTGGAGATTTTTTAAGAAGAGTCTGGACAATCATTTGTCTGAAAAGGAATAGGGTGTTGGACTTAAAGACCTCCAAGATATCTTCCGATTCTATTCTGTATCTATCTATTTTTCAGGAAACTTTCTGAGAAAATTTGCTTTGGCCAAGATGAATTAAAATCAGATGGCCCCATAGCCATGTTCAGGTTTTGTTTTCCTAGCTTTGTCAACATCCCTCAACTGTTATGATGTCAGAGATAAATGTTCCACCTAAAAGGAGGGGGGAAAATAAAGAAAGAAGATGTGACTTAGCCAAGCCCTGCATAAGCCATTTGGCATTCTCCGAACCATGCTTGCCTTCCAAAAACTGAGACTTTAATTTATTACAAGGTTTTTATATCCTACAAATAATTTATTAAGGAACAGAACATTCACCCGAGGGGAACTGAGGAGTAAGCTCATCTCCTGTACAGATTGCACATTCCACCCTCGCAATCGGCAACAAAAGGGTTGCCAAAGACAATTAGCACAGCTGCAGGGTTGTCACTGGTGCCAAAGGTGGCATCCAGCTGAGATGCTCTCAGCAGGTTTCTGACGAGCATCACCAGAGGGGGCCTTCCTGTTTGGCACAGCTGGGGCACAAACAACAGCTTCCACTTGGCGGCTGTCATGTGGCACGACCCACCGTCTCTCCAAGTGAGATCATTGCATTCAGCTGGGGCCAAAAGAGGAGATGGCTGTTCAGTGCTTCTCCAGAAGATCGTGACTTCAATTTGTTCTTCAAAAGGTCCAGGAAATTCTACAGCAGTGTTTCTTGACCTTAAATCCAGGCCAGGGAAATCGTGTAAAGTGTTATTGCTCTAATGACAAATATCTTAGCTCAGGTGCAAGATGACGGTAATGGTTCATTCTCCAAGATTGTCGGTTGTGGTTTTGATGCCACTATCTGCCACACTCATGAGTTCATTGAAGCCTGGCGCTCCACAAGCCATTCCATCAACAGATACATTACCCTACAACCAGGAGTGGGCTTCAAAAATTTTAGCAATGAGTTCTCTGCCCGGTTGCTGAATGGACATGACCATGGTGGGAGTGGTCTAGTTGGCCTCCTGCACTACAGTGGGGGAGGGGCGTTTTCATCCTCCCTGGACTCCGGAGGCTTTCTTCAAGCCTCCAGAGGGTGAAAATCACATCCCTGAGCTCTGGAGGCTCTCTCATTTCAGCTTTCCCAAACTTCTGGGAGGCCTGTTTTTCACCTTCCTTGAGCCTCCGTATGTACCCTGAATTTATCTGCATCCAAATGGTTGTGTAGGAATTCCTGGAAGGGGTGGGGCAGGGTGGATGGGACCAGCCAAGAGTGGGATTTGGGGGTTCTCCAAACTGCACAGAATTTTAGCTAGGGGCTCTCCCGAACCCCCAGCAGCCCACCCCTGCCTACAACCAGCCTACTAACTCCTCAGCATCCAAATCAACCACACAGCCAACTAGAGACAGCATCAACCTTCAACCAACCCATGCAATTCCACTTCCTTCCATTCACCTCCCAACAACCCTGATTTGAGGTAATCTCCTTATAACAAGACCCATCACAAAACTCACTGCTGACTCACCACAAGAATTGTCACAAGACCCTCACTTGACACACTCACACCTAAGCCCTTATGAACAGAACACTGACATCCCTTAAACTTTTTTTTTGAAGATGTTACCTAGTTGGTAATCAAATATTTGGAAACCAATCCACATGTTAGTACCATTTTATAATGCCTTGATAAGAGTATACTTGGAATATTGAATCCCGTTTTGGTCATCATATTTTAAAAAAAGATGTTGACATTCTGGAAAGAGTGTGAGGAGAGCTATAAAAATAATGAGTGTACTGGAGGCTAAAACATATGAAGAACAGTTGCAGGAACTGAGTGTATTTAGTCTAATGTAGAGAAGGACAAGAGATGACATGATAGCAACTGAGAGAGAGAGAGAGAAAGAGACGAGAGAGAGAGACAGAGAGAGAGGGAGAGAGAGAAAGAGAATGTGTGTCAACCTATTCTCCACAGCACCTGAAAGCATTTATTAGATGGAAACTAAGCAAGGACAGAAGCAACCCAGAACTAAGGAGAAATTTCGAGTGAGAACAATAAACCAGTGGAACAACTTGCCTCCAGAAGTTGTGGATGCTCCCAACACTGCAGATTTTTAAGAAGAAATTGGACAGTTGTTTTTCTGAAGCAGTATAGGGCTTCCTACTTAAGCAGGGGATTGGACTAGAAGACCTCCAAGTTTTTTTTTCCAGTCTGTTATTCTGTTAATTCTTAGATTTCAAGCATTAAAAATATTAAAATAAAATTGATGATCCACAATATTCCTCTGTCAGCAGTATAATGCCAATGATGCTGGATGAATCCAATCACCAGGCTAGTCCTGTGTTACACGATGGCTAAAAGGGAAATGAGAGAGTCTGTTATGAAGAAAAGTGACAGGGTTTTTTTCCCCCGCTAACGTAACACTAGTCCAGAATAATCATGAAAGACTTTGTGAATCTAAGCAAAGGTGTAAATACTTTAATGAAAATATTGAGATCTTCTACAACTGGCAACATGGGTGTCTGCAGGAAGGAAAGGGTTAAAAATAAATAAAAATGACAATCATAACTTTGAGACTAGAATGCCATCAGAAAAGTCATGATACAAATTGAAATTCAACCTTTCCACCTGTCTCGTGATGTACCTGAAATAGGTGGTACAATTTTGATATGTTTGTCCTCCTACCTATTCGCTGCACTGGGTTGCAAACCCAACAATTCACCCATTTATTATGATTGTTTGTTTATATTCCACCTCGATGATTTTTACAAATTATTCAAGATGGACAATATATGTTCTTCCTCTTGTTTTCCCCAAAACAAAAAGGCTTGCCAGATGGGTTGGATTGAGAAAGAGGGACTGGCCCAAAGTTGTACAGCTGGATATCAATGTCAAAGCTCCAACTAGAACTCCCAGTCTCCTCGCGATTGGCCCAGTCAGCTTTCATGGATAAGGCAGGACTAGAACTCACCATCTCCCACTTTCTAGTCTGGCATCTTAACCAATATCCAGATGAGTATCTATTAATAATACTCCTTTCCAAACAGTTGTTTCCTAAAAACACATTTTGTCTCTTTTTCTGACCTGCACATTAAAATTGGAAAAGTGTGAAATCTGAAAGATAATTGCCTGGCAATCTGTTCATCAGACCAAGGAGGTGGGAGGCTTCCCGTTTAGATTCATAAATGTCAAATTCCTAAGCTCCTTAATGGAGAATTCAGGTTCTATATTCTTCTCAGGATTTTAAAATCCTGGCTTTTTCTGACCACATTCAATATCAGGTGATTTTAAGCAGTGAAGAAAGCTGGCCACATCTTATTTTGGGCACTTCAAGAAAACAGAGACTTTAGTAGATAGATAGGCATATAGATGATGGATAGATAGATAGATAGATAGATAGATAGATAGATAGATAGATAGAT
>BLBF01000080.1:5757917-5773526 GCA_015471245.1 Laticauda colubrina | reverse complement strand
GATAGATAGATAGATAGATAGATAGATAGATAGATAGATAGATAGATGGATCGATGGATGGATGGATGGATGGACAGATGGAAAGACAGACAGACAGACAGACAGATAGACAGTTAGATAAATGATAGATATATGATAGATAGATCGATGGAGAGATAGATATTTCCCACATTTTTTATAAATAATTCAAAGTGGAAAACAGATCTAATTATCCTCATTTCCTCACAACAACAACCATGTGAGATAGGTTGGGAAGAGAGTTAATGGCCCAAAGTCACCCAGCTGGCTTTCATGCCTAAAGCTGGACGAGAACTCACTGTCTCCTGCTGAATGTCCCAAAGTGTCCCAAAATACCCCAAAGCCTGCTTTTGTGCCTAAGGTTGAACTAGAACTCCCTATCCCCTGGTTTGTAGCATGGTATCTGAACCACTAAACCAAAATTTCCTCTACGTTTGATAAAGTCTTAACAAATGGACAAACATTCTTACATTTTGGTAGAGACAGTACAAGCCATCCATTGCAAGAGGCAGTAGTGTCACAAGAAGAAAGGGGGGGGGGGGGAGGAAGAGAAGGAAAAAAGAAAAAAAGACAAAGAGATAGAAAGAGATAGAAAAAGAAAAAAAGAAAAAAAGAAAGAGAGAGGGAGGGAGGGAGGAATGGAGGGAAGGAGGGAAGGAAGAAAGGAAAGAAGGAAAGAAGGGAGAGAGAAGGAGGAAGGGAGGGAAGGAAGGAAGGAAGAGAAAGAAAGAAAGAAAGAAACTAAGAAAGAACAAGGCCACTAAAGGCAAAGATAGAACCCCCTCCATGCCAAAAATTGTGTTTTCAAAAGTCCTGACTTCTATGGAAACCGCCGATGCCTTTGTTTGCAAACTGTGGTTTCGTTGCTCTGTTTACACCAAAAGTAATCACTTCTTTCATTCAAACAGCTTCCCCGGTAAATAGAATATCTTAGGACATTAATTATTTGGGAGAAAAATCCGCCGGAAGGAGCTGTTACAATTCATTACTGTATGAGGAGACGGGAGGAATGCAAGAAGAGAGATAATTGTTATTGCCTTGCTTTTCCGGCGGGATGAGGGCAGATGGATTGGAAATAGGTTATCTTGCTTTCCCTAGTAATAAAGGGACCACATATATATATACACAACCCAAACACAAAAGAGACATACTCAGCGTTACATCAGCTCAGAGACAGGGGGTCCTTAGGGGTATCAGCAGAGGAGAGATGGCAGCAGGCACAGGTGGTATTCAGCCAGTTCGGACCAGTTCAGGTGAACCTGTAGCGGGAATTTTGACCAGCAAATACCACCTCTGACTGGCCCTGCCCACCTGCCCTTGCCCTTTCCCATCCTATATTCCAAAGATTTTTCACTCAGCTAATTCATGCGGCAGAATGGATGGTTTCAGCTAAGCTACAAAACAGCTCACCTCACTGAGAGTGATCTTTGAGTTCTGGGCGCACATACAAAGCAATTTGTGAGTACTGTGCATGCATAGGAAGTGATCTTTTTTTTTTTTTTTTTGAAAATTTTATTTGAGTTTTCACAAAGAAATACAAATGAAACACCTTTTTTGAAAGTAGCACGATCCCGGGTTACATTTCTTCGTACAGACACAAATTCAATTTCATGGTCATTTTTATGTTCAATTTCATATCTTATTACTGTTTTACATTTTCTACATAGCTTCTCCCCTCTTTTAATTTTCTTAATTTTATTTTAATTATCTCATCTCGATTCAAATCCTTATATTTATACTTTTTGTCAGTACTGTTTCAATTTCATATTATCTTTTCTCATTAAACAAAATTTCTCCTGTAGTTGCTGATTGGACTATGACACCTTTATATATTTTAATTTTATCCACTTAACTCTTACTTAAGTTTCAATATATACCTTAAAGTTTAACATTCAATATAATACATAACTTCAATTTGGATTCTCCTTGGTACATTCTTAAAATACACACTATATTCTTCAAAAGAAGAAAAAAAAAGGATTATAAATATATGTAGTTAAAACAACACATTCCATTCCAATTCAATTCTATCATTAATATTAATATTCATTAAAATCTTCACTTCTTTAACATTACTTTTCAATTAAATATCATACTTCTATGGGAACAGTTATAAGTTTCCATAATTAACTTCCCCCCCTCTTCACTTATATTTTATAAAATATTAACTAATTAAAATGTTCCCGTCCCTTCCTAATTCAATTCTCTCATTTATTTTATTTCATTTATTTTATTAACAAACATTTCATAAGATTACAATAGCTATTTTATCCCTCATTTTAATCATACATTGTTTCCAATTTTCTAAAATTATTTCTAATACTAACATAACAATACAATCTTATGTACCTTTACAGAATCCCTTTTTCAGTTATCTTAAAGTGTAGCGTGAAGCTTACAGAACTGGTAGTGTGCAATTTGGAATCCTACCACGAGCAGCATAAACTTTCCTTTTGGGCTGCAAAGGTTCCCTCAAAGCATATTCAAGTCAAGTAGATTAGCCATTCATCCTCAGTCCATGTCAAACTTGTCACACACCCATGTCACACTGCATCATCAGATGGAAAGAGGATGTAAAACGGAGAGAAACACTTGCCATCCGTTGGTTAACGCGATGCATCCGTTCTGTACCCACTGCCTCCGTTTTTCATCCTCTCTATCCGTCCAGCATCCGTCGACTGACATTTCATTTGCTCAAAAAGTTTTGACCTGCACAAAACTTTTTGAGCTGATAAAGTATCCAACGTGTCCATTATACATCTGCTACGCATATGGGGAACATCCGCTCTACATCCGTCATCATACGTTACACGTCCGCTATATCCATTAGGCATCCGCTGCGCATCTGCACAACTCGCATCCACTCCAGTGGAAAACGGACACAGAGAGGAAGCGAAAAGGACGCGGAATGGACACAAAGCGTTAGTAGCACAGACGGAGAAAGGATGAAAGCAGATGCAGCATTAAAATGGAAAAAACATTTGCAGAGGGGACCTATCTTGGATATTTAGGATGTCTGCAGGATGCCTATAGGATGCAAAAGGACACCGAGCGAAAAAACGATATTTCCTATAAAAAGGGGGAGCAACTCAGCTGGATCTCACTTTCAGTCCAGTAGCCCTGCTGTGCAGACCTCTTCAGCCTTCATCTTGCTCTTGCTCTTCCACAGCATCCAGTCATCTCCACCATGGATCGTAACACACTCCTTTTGGTAGCCACTATCATTCTATAACAGTGTGAAGGCATCTACAGGGTCTTATATCTGTTCTACAGGAAGAAAAGGAGGTGGCCAAGAAGTGTCTGGGTCCAAAGATGGATCGGGAGAAGAGCAGAGGACGGACTGTACAACAAGCTGATGGTGGAGCTGAGGAACGAAGACCCTCGTGCATTCCACAACTTCATGAGGACACCTCCAGCCATGTTTGACGAAGTTGTGGAGCAGCTGAGACCCAGGTTGACCCAGGCAAACACCAACTTCCAGCCCAGCCTGGATCCTGGGCTCAAGATGGCACTGACTCTGCACCACCTGGCCTCAGGGACCACGTACAAGAGCATGCAGCATGGCTGGAGGGTCCCACACAACACCAACAGCATTGTGATCAGAGAAGTGGTGCAGGCCATCATCGAAGAATACCTGGAGGAGCTCTTCCAGTGTCCCTCCACTGAAGAAGGCTCGAAAAAAGTTGCAGAGCATTGGTATCAGAAGTGGAACTTCCCCCACACCGTTGGAGCCAGAGATGGCAAACACGTGGCCTGCAAAGCTCCAGCCAAGTCAGGGTCCCCTTATTTCAACTACAAGGGCTTCTTCAGCATCATCCTCTTCGCCATGGTCGATGCTGACTACAAGTTCATGTACATCGATGCTTCAAGCAACAGGTCATCTTCAGATGCCCAGGTATACAATGCCAGTCACCTCAAGGAGGGGCTGGAATGGAACCTCATCATGGGCTTCCCAGATCCAGACCCCCTGCCCAACGACACACAAGATGTGCCCTACTTCATCATGGGGGATGACGCCTTCTCCCTCAGAACCTACCTCATGAAGCCCTACACTTCCAGATGCCTCACCCGTGAAGAGAGGATCTTCAACTACAGGCTGTCCAGGTCAAGGTGGGTGGTGGAGAACACCTTTGGCATCCTGGCCAACAGGTTCCAGGTACTTCTCACCACCATGCAGCATCGCCCACAGACCTTGAGGAGGATCGTGGAAGCTTGCTGCATCCTGCACAATCTCATGCACACCCGCTACCCAGTCTTGCAGAACAGGCTCGTGAACCTCCAACAAGGCAATGGGGACATGGAGCCTGGTGAATGGAGGCAAGGGGGAAACCTGATAGACACTCTGGATGTGCAAGGCCCCAACAGAGCCTCACATGAAGGGAAGAAGCAGCGCAACCTCCTGAGACACTGGTACAACTCCCCAGCTGGAACAGTGGAGTGGCAAGAGAGGATGATAGATGGTTAATGGATGCTTCCTTGAGCCTGTCTCATCACACTGATGAGATTGGGCCATATATGTTGGGTGAGCCTACAATGAACAGGGCATTTAATAAAGAGTTGTGTTTTGTTGACATGTGTGGATGATTGATTACATTGTTATTGATAATAAAGGGCCATAGGTGTGGCACCTGGGAGGGTGGACCATACAGTCCCACTATGCTTGCACTGGAGGCTTATCTATCCCACAGCTATTACCCATTCCAAAGGTATCCCTGCCCATCCCACAGCTATTACCCATCCCAAAGGTATCCCTGCCCATCCCACAGCTATTACCCATCCCACAGGTATCCCTGCCCATCCCACTGCTATCTCAACCCATCCCACTGCTATCTTAACCCATCCCACAAGCATGCAAAGGCTTAAACCATTTCTAAAAGTTTCCACCAAGACTTTATTTACAAAAATAAATGAAGCAAGTGTGTGAAGCAAAGATAATTAATTAATAACAAGCTGTAAAAGCAAAATGACCCAAGTCAAGTGTCCAAAGCAAAAATAAAACAACAGGTAGCCACCCAGTCTCTGGCACTCTTCTTGGTCACTCTGAGGTGTGCCCAGTTTCAGGGGTGAAGGGTCCAGGTGCTGTGGAGGTGACTGCTGCTGGAGTCCTGATCTGAGGCACCATTGGAGTGCCTGGCCCTGAGAGGACAACAGGTGAAGGTGTGTGGAGGAAGCTCTCAGATAGCTGGCTCAGTCCCGTGATGTTGAGAGCCCCTTCCTCCATGACATGGGGTGTCAGCCCCAATACCGATGACAGATGTTCTGAGGCTGGGCTTGGCTGTGGGGTGGAGGAAGGAGCAGTGTAGTGGGGATGTCTGGTCTGCAGATGAGCGAGGTGAGGCGTCGGTGGCATCTGTGGCATGGGTGGCATCTGTGGCGTGGCTGGCATCGGTGGCTTGGGTGGCATCAGTGGCATCAGTGGCACCAGTGGCGTCCAATGTACCTGTGCCTGGACTGGGAAGGGCTGCCTGTGCTGCTGGAGCTCCTGGTAGCCATAGCCTTGGTAGGTGAGGGCCTATGGAAAGCCTTGGAAGGGCAGTGACATCACCTGGGGTGGAGGAGAAGGCCTGGACTGGGTGGGAGCAGGTTCAGCTGGGTCTGGAGGGTTGTGAAGAAGATCGGTGATCCTGTCCTTCACCACCTAGTACTGGGGTTGTGCCATGTTCATGAGGGTCTGGTTGACGTAGGTGAGGAAGGGCTTGCGGTTGGAGGATGGGATGTCAGTGTGTTCCAGCTGAGAGAGGAGATCTACGCTGCTTCTGCTGGTGTCCCTGATCTCCAGCAGAACAGTGTGGCTCTGCCCCTCCGGTCTGCCTCTCTGCCTTTCTGTGCAGGTGGAGCTGGGGGTGGATGCGGGTTGGGCTGTGGTGGAAGTGCCCTCTCTTTGCTCCCACTGCATCAGGGGGTCCTCCACGCACTCCACCACGGGTAGTACAGCTGTCTGGAAGGGTCTCCATCATGGCACGCTCCACAGATACCTGCCTGGAGACAGGAGCTGACACTTTGCCAGAAGAGGACTGGGTCTCATCAGGCTGCCTGAGAGAGAGGATTGTGAGAGGGGCTGCTCCTCGGTGGCGGACCTCACCCTCCAATAAGCTGCACTTGGCCATCGCATAGGTCTCTCTGACTGTCAGCTTGACCGTGGCTTGGCCAGATTTCTTGAGGTGCAGCTTCCCATACCAGGTGTGCATGTGCTTCCACCAGCCAAGGAGGACCTCCAAAGTGTAGCTCAGGCTCTCCGCCTTCTCTCTCCAAGCAGCCTGCTTCCTCTTGGTGTCTCGATAGAGCCTGTGTCCCTTCCGCCAAAGATATTCATTCTCCCTCAGCCACTCCAGCACCTCCTCCTCATATTCCTCTTTGATTGTGTATGGCCTCCTCTCCCGTTCACGCATCTGCCTCTTCCTCCCTCTGGCAGGGCCATATGGGCCCTCATCAGAGGGGCTTCAAGGTTCTAGGGGCTGCTCCTCCACACCACCACCACCACCACCAGCAGCAACAACAACAATCACAACAAAAGCAGGACCAGCAGCACCAGCAGCACCAGCAGCACAAGCAGCACCAGCAGCACCAGCAGCACCAGGAGCACCAGCAGGACCAGGAGCAGCGCAAGCAGAGTAAGCGCCAGCAGAAGCCCCAGCACCAGGAGCAGTGCCAGCAGAGTAAGCACCAGCAGAAGCCCCAGCACCAGGAGCAGCACCAGCAGAGTAAGCACCAGCAGAAGCACAAGCACCAGCACCAGGAGCAGTGCCAGCAGAAGCTCCAGCACCAGAAGAGCGAGCCCGAGCAGCAGAAGCCCCAGCAGAAGCAGAGTCAGGGCCAGGGGGTGGGATGGTGGCCCTGTCCCTCTTGCCAGGGCTGGCAGCAGATGGCTGATGCTTTCTCTTCTTCCCCATGGTTGTTGGGTTGTTGGCTTGCTGGCTGGCTGGAGTGCTGTGTCTGGAAGGAGGTCTTTCCTCTGAATGGCGACCTGCTTGCGAGCTTCTTCCCTTTATATCTGCGCGGCTGATGCAATGCATCCTCCCCACATGCGCAGTGAATGCTGTGCATCCACTAGTCTTCCGCTAGGTTTTTGCTCTGCATCCGCTTCATCTGCTCAGCATCCGCTCTGCATCTGCTCCTTCCGCTACGCGTCCACTTCGCTGTGCTCCCCCGGAAACCCTGCAGATGTGCCATCTGCTCCCATCTGCTTCCATCCGCTAGGCTTCTGTGGAGCATCCGCTTTTCATCCCCTCTACATCCTCCCCCCGTCCGTTCCTTTCCGTTGTTTTCCGCTCTGCTTATGCAAATTTGGGGCACTTTTGAGAGCGGATAACAACGGATGGAACATTTTCTCATCCGCTGTGTCCTTTTTACAAACGTTTTGCATCCATCGGCCATTGTGACAGGGCCTTTAGGTTTTGGCTTAACTAGTTATATCAGGACATTTGCAGTGTAATTGATATAATGTTTAATAATAGATTCTTTTTTTAAAAAATGGTTGTGCCCAATTTTTAAAATCCCAGCAGTTTTCTTGGTAAGGTTTTTTTTTTTTCCAAACTGGTTTGCCATTGTTTCCTCCTTAGGGCTTAGAGAGAAGGACTGGCCCAAAGTCACCCAGCTGGCTTTTATGGCTAAGGCAGGACTTGAACTTACATGCTCTTGTTTTCCAGCCTGATGCTTTAATTGCTACATCAAATTCTCTCTCAATAAAAGATACCAAATCTGAAAGAGATGTGGGCTGGAAAGCCTTGATATCAAAACCAAACTGCAGAATCATCATTCTGGTAAAACTTCAAAAAAACCTAATCGGCTAATCCATCCATCTGTTGCTAAGATCTATTAGTCATTCCATAGCTAATAGCTGTCAAAGTGGTTCACATGAAAAGCCTATGGGTCTTAAATCATAGCAGGAAGCAAACAAGACAATCTCTAAAGCACCATGATCAATCATGGCAGTGGGCTGGATTGTTCGTTGGATGACTTCAGAACCCAGAATAATAAGAGTTGGAAGGGACCTTGGAGGTCTTCTGCTTGAGCAGGAGACCCTATACCATTCCAGACAAGTGGCTGTCCAGTCTCTTAAAAGCTTCCAGTGATGGAGCACCTACAACTTCAGCAGACAAGCGGTTCCACTGGTTAATTATTCTCACTGCTAGGAAATTTCTCCTTGATTTTAGGTTGTTGAACTGAATTGAATTCTTTATTGTCATTATATGTATATACACAGTATACCTACAACGGAATTCATATAACACCCAGAGACCAGACTCAACATGCACACACACATGCCTGTTGCAGCAGATCCTGTTTCCAAATCAGGACACAAGATCATGAAGGGTAGGAGAATACAGGTTTATTTGCACAAAAGGTTCAGAGCATTAGCACGGCAAATTTTGAACCCCCGGCTATTCCTGAGGGGTTACTTTTATGCAGCTCTAGCGTACTAAAAAGGGGGGAAGTAAGTCTAATTAGCCATTTTGCACAATTCATCATATAAATACTTATCTTACACCATCTGTTATTTTCCATACCCACCCTTGCCACCCTTGCATTTAGCTGTTTACAGGAATATATCTAGTTCATAGGTCATTATCCTTAGACTTCGATTCAGCAATTTTCTGGTTTTCACAATATCATATTAAGGAACTTCTATAATATTTGCAATATAAGCTAAGAAGCTTCTGCTAATTATAAGAATACTTTTCTGGTAATTTTCCATTCTGCTTCATGACAATCCCCAAACACCTCCCCACCCACCAAATTTCCCCGCCTCCTAAAAACACACAAGCATCCATATAACAGACCAAGTAATCCTGTCTATCAACTCACTGATGGTGATCTTTAAGTGCAATTATAGCTTGGGGATAAAAACTTTTCAGAAAATGTGTGATCTGAGTTTTAATTATTCTGTATCTTCTGCCAGGAGGCAACAGTTCACAAGGATTGTAAGCAGGATGGGAAGAATCTCTGAGAAAGTTGTGCAACTTCCTTAAACAGTGAGATGCGAAGATGTCATCCAGGGCTGGTAGCTGGAGTCCAGTGATATTCTGGTCAGTTTTAATGATTCTCTGTAGAGCTTTTTTGTCCACTACAGAGCTGCTCCCATACCATGCAAGAATGTTGTATGTCAGGACCCTCTCAATGGTGCTGTGGTAGTAGAACAGAAGTAGATGCTGAGATAGATTTATCTTCCAGAACATTCTCACTTCTGTGCCTTCTTTACAATCATGTTCCTCTCCTTGATTAGTTTCCATTAATTGTTGCCTGCCTTCTTTTCTAGTGTTTTAAGAAAATAGGTTGTCCCCCTCTTTTTGGTAGCAGCCCCTCAAATATTGGAAGATGTAATGTATACAGTAGATGTAAACAGCAGGGTGTTTAATGTGATAATTTTGTGTACAAGTGTGAAACAATAAAGAACTCAGCTTGGATTAATTGTTGTGTGTTTTTGGGACTGACACATGATGGCTGAAGAATTTTGGGAATTGAAAATCACACATTGTAGTCCATGAATTCTGGGAACTGAATTCCACACATGGTGACTGAAAGATTCTGGGACATGATGTGAGGGAATGTAAGGGGGAAGTGGATCTCCAGGAAAGAGTGGGTGCATTCCAAAGACAACCCATACAACTTTATTAAAAAATCACCGACCACTCAACCCAACACAGCACAACCAACACAAACCCTAAAAAGAACCATACTGTCATATATCAATAATATCTCATCTCCTGATGATTGTCCCAAAGTTACCTAGATGGCTTTCATGCCTAAAGTGGGACTAGAACTCTCCATTTCCTAGTGATTGGCCCAAGGTCACCCAGCCAGCTTTCCTGCCTATGGCAGGACTAGAACTCTCCATTATCCTGGTGATTGGCCCAAGGTCACCCAGCTAGAACTTACAGTTGCCTGAAAAGTGCCTAGAATTTACAGCCTCCTGGTCAGAGGTGGGTTCCTACTGGTTCGGACCAGTTCTAACAAACCGATAGTTCTGAATATCAGTTGGCCCCACCCACTCGCCTCTGCCTTATCTTGACCTATATATTTCCATCTTTCTGGCTCAGCTGATTTGCACATTCACAGAACCAGTTGTTAAACTGGTTGTTAAACTGATCCTGATGATTGGTGCAAAATCACCTGATTCAGTTTCATTCCAAGGCATGGCTAAGACTCACCGTTTCCTAATTTCCAAACCACTACAACTAAAGGCTAGGTCACACCGGCCAATGGATGTAAAAAATATGTAAAAAGGACACAGCGGATGAGCAAATTTTCCATCCATTGGCATCCGCTCTCAAAAGTGTCCCAAATTTGCATAAGCAGAGCGGACAACAACAGAAAGGAACGGACAGGGGGAGGTTGTAGCGGGGATGTAAAGCGGATGTTCGTCGGAAGCCTAGCCGATGAAAGTGGATGGAAGCAGATGACACATCCGCAGGGTTTCCGGGGGAGAACAGCGAAGGGGACGCGTAGCTGAAGGAGCGGATGCGTAGCAGATGTGTAGCGAATGATGCGGATGCATCACGGACACCTATAGGATGCCTAGCGGATGCCTAGCAGATGCAAAGCATTCACTGCGCATGCGGGGAGGATGAATTGCGTAAGCTCCGTGGATATAAAAGGATGCAGCTCGCAAGCAGGGCACTATTCAGAGGAAAGACCTGCTGCCAGAAACATCTTGAGAGAACACCTTGGGGAAGAAGAGGAAGCCTGTGCCTACTCCTGCCAGCCCTGGTAAGAAGGACAGAACCACCATCCCACCCCCTGGCAATGACTCTGAAGCTTCTGGTGATCCTGGTGTTGCTGCTGCTGGTGATCCTGGTGTTGCTGCTGCTGCTGCTGGTGTTGCTGCTGCTGCTGGTACTGGTGGTGCTGGTGGTGCTGCTGGTGCTGCTGGTGCTGCTGGTGCTTCTCCTGCTGGTGCTGCTGTTGGTGTTGCTGGTGCTGTTGGTGCTGCTGGTGCTTCTCCTGCTGCTGGTGCTGCTGGTGCTTCTCCTGCTGCTGCTGGTGCTTCTCCTGCTATTGCTGCTGTGGTGGACCAGCCCCAAGGCCCTCAAAGCCCTGCTGCTGAAGGTCCTGAAGCCTCTGCCAGAGGGAGGAAGAAGCAAGGCAAGGAGAAGGGGGAGAGGAAACAGTACTCCATTTCCGAGGACCATGATGAGGAAGTGCTGGAATGTCTGAGGGAGAACAAGTACCTGTGGAGGAAGGGCCACAGGCTCTATCGTGACACGAAGCAGAAGCAGGTAGCGTGGAGACAGAATGCAGAGAGCCTGGGCTACACTTCAGATGTCCTTCTGGGGTGTTGGAAGCATATGGATACCTGGTATGGCAAACTGCACCTGAAGAGATCCGGGTAGGCCGCTGTCAAGCTCACTGACCGGGAGACCTATGTCATGGCCAGGTGCAGCTTCCTGGAGGGTGAGATCCGCCACCGAGGAGCAGCCCCTCTATCAACCCTCTCCCTCAGACACCCCACAGAGAGCCAGTCCTCTTCCAGCGAGGAGACAGCTACAGTGTCCAAGCAGGTGTCTTTGGAGGGCCCCAGGACAGAGACCCCCCCCACAGCTGCACTCCCCATGCCAGAGGACGTGGAGGATCCCCTGTCTCAGATGGAGCAAGAAGAGGCAGCCACCAGAGACCAACCCACACCCACACCCACCCTCACCCCCACAGAAAGCAGGCAGAGAGGCAGACTGGAGGGACAGAGCCACACTGTCCTCTTGGAGATCAGAGACACAATCAAAGCCAGCACAGATCTCCTCTCCCAGCTGGTCCACTATGACATACCATTCTCCAACCGCAGGCCCTTCATCACATACGTGGGCCAGATCCTCATGGATATGCCTGAGGCCCAGTACCAGGCGATGAAGGAAAGGATCAAAGCTCTTCTGCACCACCCTCCAGGCCCAGCTGAACCTGCTGCTACCCACTCCAGGTCTGCTCCTCCACCCCAGTCAATGTCACAGCCCTTCCACAGATTTCAGCAGCACCTCGCCTACCAAGCCTACCACTACCAGGACTTCCCACAGCAGAGGCAGCCCTTTCCAGTACACACCCATGTTCCTCGGATGCCACAGACACCACAAATGCCCCATCTGACCCAGCTGCAGACCAGACAGCCCCACTACACTCCTCCTTCCTCCAACCCACAGCCAATCCTCAGAACATCTGTCATCAGTGTTGGGCCTCACGTCCCAGGTCCTTGAGGAAGGGCCTCTCAACCTCACGGGACTGAGTCAGCTCTCTGAGAGCTTCCTGCATACACCATCTCCTGTCGTACTCTCGGGGCCAGGCACCCCAAAGCCGCCTCAGACCAGCACTCCAGCAATAGCCACCTCCCACAGTCCCTGGCCCCTTTACTTCTGAAACCATGGGCATGCTTCAGAGTGACTGAAAAGAGTGCCAGAGACTGAGTTGTTACCTGCTCGCCTTATCTTTGCTTAAAGACACTTTACTTGGGTCATTTTGCCTTTTAATAAAGTCATACAGTTTGTTATTAATAAAGATTATCTTTGCTTCACACACTTGGTTCATTTTTTTACTTAATAAAGTGTTGGAGAAAACGTTGAAAAAATGGTTTAAGTCTTTGCATGCTTGTGGGATTGGTAAGGATAGCTGTGGGATGGATAGCTGTGGGATGGATAAGGATAGCTGTGGGATAGATAAAACTCCAGTGCAAGCATAGTGGGACTATATGGTCCACCCTCCCAGCTGCCACACACATGGCCCTTTATTATCAATAACAATTTAATCATTGATCCACACATTTCAACATAAACAAAATTCTATTAATGCCCTATTTATTCTAAGGCCACTCAACATACATGGCCCAATCTCATCAGTGTGATGAGACAGGCTGAAGAAAGCATCCATTAAGCATCTACCATCCTGTCTTGCCACTCCACTGCTCCAGCTGGGGAGTTGCACCAGTGTTTCAGGAGGTTGCGCTGCTTCTTCCCTCCACGTGAAGCTCTGTTGGTGCCTTGCACATCCTCAGTGTCTATCAGGTTTAGTCCTTGCCTCCGTTCACCAGGCTCCATGTCCCCATTGCCTTGTTGACGGTCCACAACCCTGTTCTGCAACACTGGATAGCGGGTGCGCATGAGATTGTGCAGGAGGCAGCAAGCTTCCACGATCCTCCTCACGGTCTGTGGGCGATGCTGCATGGTGGTGAGAAGTACTTGGAACCTGTTGGCCAGGATGCCAAATGTGTTCTCCACCACCCGTCTTGCCCTGGACAGCCTGTAGTTGAAGATCCTCTCTTCATGGGTGAGGTATCTTGAAGTATAGGGCTTCATGAGGTAGGTTCTGAGGGAGAAGGCATCATCACCCACGATGAAGTAGGGCACATCTTGTGTGTTTTTGGTTAAGAGGTCCGGATCTGGGAAGCCCATGATGAGGTTGTGTTCCAGCCCCTCCTTGAGGTCACTGGCATTGTATACCTGGCCATCTGAAGCTGACCCATTGCCTGAAGCATCGATGTACATGAACTTGTAGTCAGCATCAACCATGGCAAAGAGGATGATGCTGAAGAAGCCCTTGTAGTTGAAATAATTGGACCCCGAGATGGGTGGAGCTTTGCAGGCCACGTGCTTCCCATCTATGGCTCCAATGGTGTGCGGAAAGTTCTACCTCTGATACCACTGCTCTGCAACTTTCCTCCAGCCTTCTTCAGTGGTGGCACACTGGAGGAGCTCCTCCACGTATTTTTCGATGATGGCCTGCACCACTTCTCTGAACACAATGTTGATGGTGTTGTGTGGCACCCTCCAGGCAAACTGCATGTTTCTGTACGTGGTCCCAGAGGCCAGGTGGCACAGAGTCAGTGCCACCTTCAGTCCAGGGTCCAGGCTGGGACGGAAGTTGGTGTTTGCCTTGGTCAACCTGGGTCTCAGCCGCTCCACAACTTCGTCAAACATGGCTGGTGGCATCCTCATGAAGTGCTGGAATGCACGAGTGTCTTCATTCCTCAGCTCCACCATCAACTTGTCATACAGTCCAAACTCCGCTCTTCTACTGATCCATTGTCAGACCCAGACAGCTCTTGGACTTGTCCTTCTTCTCTTTGCATAGAAAAGGTGAAACAGGCTGAAGAGGGCTTGGTTCTGGTGTTGAATGATCACAGCTACCAAAAGGAGTGTGTTGTGATCCATGGTGGAGATCAATGGATGATGTGGAAGAGCAAGAGCAAGGCTGAAGAGGTCTGCACACCAGGGCTCCTGGACTGAAAGCAAGATACAGGTGATTTCGTCCCCTGTAGGAAATGTCTACATTTCCTCCCCTATAGGAAATGTCGGTTTTCTGTTAGGTGTCCTTTCACATACTCTGGGCATCCTCCAGACATCCTAAATATCTGAGATATGTCCCATATATGATCATTTTGTCTGTTTTAATGCTTTCTATACGAGATGCATCCGCTTACATCCTTTCTATGTCCGTGCTACTAATGCTGTGTGGACATTCCGCATACCTTTTGCTTCCTCCCTCTTTCCACTTTCCGCTGGAGCGGATGTGAGTTGCGCGGATGGCCAGAGGATGCCAAGAGGGACATGTAACAGATGACAACGGACATAGAACATTTGTTGGCCGTATGTTTCACGGATGTAGATCATACGCGGCGGAAAGTTCATCCGCTCAAAAAGATTTGTGCAGCTCAAAACCTTTTGAGCAGATGAAATAGCAGTAGACAGATGTTTTATGGATAGAGCGTATGAAAGACGTACGCAGTGAGTACACAATGGATGTATCGCGTTTTCCAACGGATGGCAAGCTTTTTTGTCCATTTTACATCCTCTTTGCATCCATTGATTCAGTGTGACAGGGGCTTAACTGGCTGTCATTAAACTCTCCCAGCCCAAAATCACCATTTTGTCCTGATCTGTGACCATCTCTAAATCTATCTGTCTATTATCCATCCACCCATCCACCCATCCACCCATCCACCCATCCACCTATCCATCCATCTTCTCGAGACAAAGGAAAATGTGTAGCCAGGTGCCAAAAAAATAATCAATAATTATAAATAACTATTATTACTATTACTATAAATATTATTATACTCTATATTATTATTAAGAAATTAATCAGTAGATTGTTTGCACAGGTTAAAAAGCCATTTTCTTTTGCCACTTCACACCGTCAGCTGAAAAATCTTTGTTTTCAAAAAGATTTGTGGTATACAAAATATTCATGGATAAAGCCTTCATCTGTTTGTTTTTTTATTTAGAGGAAATAATCATATAGGATGCCCTTCTTTGGCAGCTGAAATGGTACCAGCTTGGGGAAAAAGGAATAAAATATACGAGTTCTAAGGTCGGAGAAGATAGTTCATTTAATTACATTGTGTTGTAATGGTAACTACCACTTTAAAGGAGGTAGAATGATCTGTCACTTTCCATTTCATTCCATTTCTTATTTTTCCAGTCTTAAGGCTCGTCCGGTTTCTGGATCAGAATAAAGTCTTCTGTTTGTTTTTGTTTTTTAATGAAGTTTTGCAGAAAATAAGCAGGTGATGTGTATGTTTTTAAATGCAGCTCATCCATCACCATTCATTAATTCCATTTTTTTTTCACCCATGCAATCAAGACCTTGTCTACTGGTTACAATCCTGCTGCAAAA
>BLBF01000080.1:5692834-5712917 GCA_015471245.1 Laticauda colubrina | reverse complement strand
CCCAACGAAGAGGATTGGGATTCCTATGCTGATCGCTTCCAAATGTATTTGGAGAGCAATGAAATGGAAGGCATTTCAGAGCAACGCAAGAGAGCTGTGTTCCTGACGCACTGCGGGCCAACAGTTTTTAAGATGGCAAAGGCCCTTGCGAAGCCCCGGGACATTAAACAACTAACGTGGACAGAATTGCAAAGACTCCTCAAAGCACACTACGTTCTGATGGTGTCTAACTTAATAAAGCGACACGAATTTTACCGCAGAGACCAGAGAGAGGGAGAGACCGTCGCCGATTTCATCGCTGCCCTCAGACAAATAAGGGGTGAGTGTGAATTTTTGAACATAGACGAGGCAATGAGGGATCGCGTGGTGCTGGGCCTGAGAGACTCGACCGCACAGAGTAAATTGCTCAACAAGCCCAACATCACCGTTACCGAAGCCATCGCGGAAGCCACAGCCGCTGAAGCCGCGAAAAAATCTGCTGTAGCCATTAAAAAGATGAACACACACAGCGAAGAAACACCAACCAAAGACAGAAAGCACCCTGCCACCACAACCCACTACGAAGAGTCGGGCGAAACAATTGAATCGAGTGAAGAGGACGACGAGGTCCACCATTTGCTCACGAACAAAAAAGAGCGCGAAAGGAGAAATTGGAGGGAATGCGCTGGCTGCGGAGGAAACCATCCCCGAGCCGAATGCAGATTTCTCGATGCCATCTGCCGGCATTGCAAAAAACGAGGGCACATCGAGAAGGTCTGCAGGAACAAAAAATACTACAGCCCGACGAGATGCAGAAATTCCCCAACACGAGCCGAGCCTAAACGAGCCGAGAGAAAGTGGCAACAAGAGAAGTGAGCCAATACACACCAAACTGTCATTATACAGAGTGCTCAGACGGAAAGTGGAAAAAAAATTAAAGTCATCGTGAAAATCGAAGGAAAACACTGCAAGATGGAAGTGGACTCGGGGTCCTTCCTCTCCATGGTATCGTGGGACACAATAAAATAGCTAGTCCCAGGTATCAAACCCAAAGAATTGAAGAAGCAGCACCTAACCCTCAAGGACTATCAGGGAAACCAAATCCCTGTGGTAGGCATGGGACAATTCCGAGTCGCCTACAAACATCACGTCAAGGTGCTTCCGCTGACCATAGTCAACCAAGACAGACCAAACCTCCTGGGCATCGAATGGTTCGCGCCATTGGGCATCGGGATGACCGGGGTCGATCGAGTGACTACAACCGGCTGGGAAGACGACCTCATCCGAGAATTCCAGGACGTTTTTGACGGCTCACTTGGCAAGTATCGGGGAAATCCCATTTCTTTCAATCTAAACCCCCAAATAGCCCCACGAAGAATAAAAGCCAGGCGAGTTCCTTTTGCACTAAAGGCAAAAATAGAGGAACAGCTGGACAAATTAATAGCCCAAGGGGTGTTAGAACCTGTGGACCATGCCAAGTGGGAAACGCCTATTGTCACACCCATTAAACCTGACGGGTCCATCAGAATCTGTGGTGACTATAAGGCTACCCTGAACCACGCATTACAACCAAGCGCATACCCGGTGCCAGTAGTCCAGCATTTGCTTCATTCCCTAGGAAAAGGCAAAGTTTTCGCCAAATTCGACTTGGCACAAGCCTATCAACAACTCCCAGTGGACCCAGAAACAGCAGAAGCACAGACTATAGTCACCCATAAGGGCGCATTCAAATGTCACCGGCTCCAATTTGGAGTAAGCGTGGCCCCTGGCGTCTTCCAGAGTCTGATGGAACGCCTTCTAAATGGCATACAAGGAGTCGTTCCCTATTTTGACGATGTCCTAATCTCGGCCAGAGATGAAACTCAATTAAGGAACAGACTCAAAGAAGTATTAACTAAGTTTAGGGAATCTGGCCTCAAGGTAAAAAGAGAAAAGTGTTGTTTAATTAAGAACAGCGTCGAATTCCTGGGCTACTCAATAGACGGAGAGGGTATCCACCCCACAGACAAAAAAATTAAAGCAATCAAAGACGCTCCTGAACCAAGAAATAAAACCGAACTACAAGCATTCTTAGGATTAATTAATTTTTATAACGTGTTCCTGCCAAACAAAGCCACTATAGCAGAACCGTTACACCGTCTGCTAGACAAAAAGGCAACTTGGACTTGGGGTTACAAAGAAAAAAAAGCCTTCCAAAATATTAAAAGCTTGCTAACATCAACAAACGTTCTCATCCAATTTAGCGACACTCTGCCATTAACAGTGACCTGCGACGCCTCACCATATGGAGTAGGTGCCATCCTGAGCCACCAACTACCTGATGGCAGAGAAGCACCCGTCGCATATTACTCTAGGACTCTATCAAAAACCGAGCGGAATTACAGCCAATTGGACAGGGAAGCTCTAGCAATTGTCGCTGGAGTAAAACGCTTCCACGAATACTTATATGGGCGGACTTTTCAAATCATAACGGACCACAAACCGCTAATGGGGATTTTGGCGGGAAACAAGCCAACACCTAATATACTGTCCCCAAGAATGACGAGATGGTCAGAGTTCCTAGCAGCTTATTCCTACACTCTGACACATCGGCCAGGGAAACAAATTTCCCATGCGGACGCTTTGAGCAGAGCACCCTTACCAGCAACCGACGCAGACCTGGCACCAGCGATGACAACGCTACAAATCGAGACTTGCCCCGATCTACCCATATCAGCGTATGATGTCGCCAGAGCCACCGCGAAAGACTCATTGACTGCCCGCGTTCTTAGCTGGGTAGGTAAAGGCTGGCCGGAGAATCAAAAAACTGAAAACTTTAAACCTTTCCGGTCCAGACAGACTGAACTTTCAATCCAAAAGGGGTGTTTGTTGTGGGGTGATCGGGTAGTAATCCCTGCCAAATTACAGCCCAGGGTACTTAAGTTGTTACATGAAGGGCACCCGGGAATGGTTAAGATGAAAAGCCTTGCCAGAAGTTATGTTTGGTGGCCGGGTATTGATAAGGACATAGAGTATTGGGTAAGCTCATGCCACAAATGCCAGGCAATTAGACCATCCCCACCAAAAGCACCCGTTAAGGACTGGGAAACCCCTCGGGGACCTTGGTCAAGAATACACATTGATTTCGCGGGTCCTACCAAGGGGCATACCTTTCTGATTGTCGTTGATGCCTATTCAAATTGGCTTGAAGTAAAAGTTATGCCATCAACGACAACAGAAACTGTAATTAAAAAGCTGGACAACCTTTTTGCCACCCATGGCATACCGGACGTTCTTGTCTCAGATAACGGGCCACAGCTAACCAGCATACCATTTGAGCAATACCTAGTCTCCCTAGGTATAAGACATGCCCTAACCGCGCCGGCTCACCCGGCTGCGAACGGCAGGGCTGAGAGAATGGTCCGGTTTACTAAAGAAGGTTTGGAACGAATGGACGCTGGAGATTTCCAACAGAAAGTAAACCGTTTGCTCACACTCCAGCACATAACGCCCAGTACCATAACCAATAAGTCCCCAGCAGAATTACTTATGGGGCGAAAATTAAGATCTCACCTTGATAGGTTACACCCAAATTTTACCCCAGAAAACCCCCCTGACTCCTCTACATGGTTCAGACAATTCGAAATAGGCGATTTGGTATACGCTAAAAACTTCACCGGGGACCCGGTATGGCTACCAGGACAGATTATCCAAATTACAGGCCCCAAATCCTACCGATTAAAATTAGACGATGGCAGGGAATGGAAGCGGCACATAGACCAGCTTCGATCTCGAATTATAGAGAGAACCACAGACTTACAAACATTCACCGAAAAAACCGGCGAATTGCAAACCAAGGTGGGGGGGGAAAGGCGAGAAATAAATAAAGAACTGTTTAAAACCAAACCCAATGAAACATACGAACAAAAAGAGCAAATAAAAGACTCACTGTTTGAAAAGACTTGCGTGAAGAGCCCATCGGAAGGGGCCAGCCAGGCCAGCTCGACCTGCCCAGAGGACACGGGAGGGAGCGGCAAAACCGTCAGCCTAAGAAACTCAGGCGGCAGTAAAATGGCTGACTCACCCTTCCAGACGGTTCCAGGGAGAAGGACAGACGACACAGCAGCCCCATCCGAACCGGTCGAAGTCTGCACTAAGAATGAACCGCGCAAGTCAAGTCGAGTCCGGAAAAGCCCCGCCTACCTGCGAGACTACGTCACCACGTAGGACTGAACTAAGGAGGGAGGGGTGTTCTATATGTAAAGTGGGTGACTCCAAATCTACAAACCTGATTGGTCAATAAAATGAACATTGGATTGGTTCACTAGGAACCAATCCAAAGAGCTGCTAAAAGGCGGCAAATCTAAACAACTGCCATTGGCTGCAAGCAGGCAAGCCGGCCTGTATAAAAGGCTGGCCTCAGCTTCAGCCAAGTGTTCCTATTTACTAACTAGTTGAAGAATAAAGTATTTGTTGTTGGAACCCGGTCTACCTCGTGTGTTTTCCGAACAAAACAGGAAGGGAACAGCATTCCATTCGCCTTTGGTGTTTTATCATGCCGGCCACATGACCATGGAGACGTCTTCAGACAACACTGGCTCTTCGGCTTTGTAACAGAGATGAATACCACACCCTAGAGCTGGAAATGACTAGCACATATGTGTGAGGGGAACCTTTACCTTTACCTACTCAGAACAGAATAATAGGAATTAGAAGGGACTTTGGAGGTCTTCTAGTCCAACCCCCTGCTCAAACAGGAAACCATATACTGTTGTTCCCAAACAGGTCCTAACCTTGTGCCAATGCCAATAAAGACCACTAGACATGCGGAACAGTATTTTCATCTTCCTTTATCAGAGGACTCCAGCAAAAGAGTCTCACCAGCTAAAGGAGCCAAGACCTCAAACAATTTACAAACACAAATTTTACAAAGTTATTATTAAGGAAGTGAACACCCTAAGAATCACTCATTGGTTCTTCGATACATTTCTTTTGATTGGATTCTTCTACTTTACCCTCTTTCTTCTTATGTTACCTCTTTATGTTAATAAGCTTTCTTATCAAAAAGATTGTGTTTTATTATAATAAGCTACAAATTACCAAAGTTTATATATCTAGGTGCCTTAGTGAGCATGCTTATAACGGGTCCATCTAATTTGTAACTTTCTTGTTGCTAGGCAGTGCTGTCCCACCATTGTTGGGAGGGTCTGGATGGAATGAACAGTTCTGAATTCTGCCAAAAATGAGAGGTTCTGGGTTCCTCAGAAGTCTGGAACTGGGGCAACAGTATCAGTATAACAGAATTGGAAAGGACCTTATAGGTCTTTTTTGTCTCCCCCCCCCTGCTCAATTAGGAAATCCTATACAATTTCTGACAAATGTTACTTTGTCCAATCTCTACTTAAAAATTTCTAGTGTTGGAGCACGCACAATATCTGGAGGCAAGCCATTCCACTGGGTAATTGTTTTCATTGTCAGGAAATTTACCCTTAATTCTAGGTTTGTTTTCTCCTTGATTAGTTTCCATCCATTGATTCTTTTCTTGCTTTCGGGTGCTTTGAAGAATAGGTTGACCTCCTCTTCACTGTGGCGGCCCCTCAAATATTGGAATGCTGCTATCAAGTCACCCCTGATCCTTTTTTTTAAATTAAACTAAAGTCTAAACATACCCAGTTCCTGCAACCATTCATCATATGTTTTATCTTCCAGTCTCTTAATCATTGTGTTGCTCTTCTCTGCACTCATGGTAGATATTTCCATCTTTTGTTCTTGATGGGTCATACTGCATGATTCAGATCTGGAATGTCATCTAAGACCTTCTAAATTATAGGACAGGTATTTCTGAGCCCCTTAAGAACCAGGTTGTTCTGTCCCAACCCTGGTTCCAAGAAAGCAAACATAAGACAATGGCAGCAACACAAACTTTTAATGTTTCATCTATGGATTCTGTTTCTTCACAGATAAAAGGCTACTTCCAAGTAATTACTTCCAAAAAGAAAGAGCCTTGCCAAGTTTTAACAAGGCTGCCAATAGTTTACAACAAAAGAATCTTCAAATACCAACTGTAATGTCCACAAGGCTGAGTTTCAAAATGTCTTTGCTTCCTGCAAAGACCATTCACTTCACAGCTGGCTTTTAACTACTTGAAGGAGGGGCCATTACCTTTCAGCTTTACTCCCAAGTCACCCGTGATGTTGTAGCTGCTCTTTCCTGTGAGCAATCCTGCATGCCTATGCACTTGGTACAGGCTTCTCGGGAACCTCTTCATCGCTGCTGCCAGCCCCCACAATCTCTGAAGGCAGCAGTCCACTCCCTGATGGTCCTGGCCCTTCATCTGAGTCCTTGCTCTGGTCAGCTGTCTGCACCTGCAGCCAACTAACCACAACACATCTGTAGATTTTCCCCCACCCCAGAACCAGTCCTTGATGCTCAAAAGGTTGGGAGCTGCTACTCTAGGAAGTTCTAGTCTGCCTGACATAAATAATAATAATAAAATTGCAAAGGACCTTGGTGATCCAGTCCAGAGCTTTGCTGGTTGAGGAATTATGGGTGTGGAAGTCTACAAGTCTTAAAGTTGCCAAGTTTGGGGACCTATGTTCTCATCTCACCTTCTGCTCATTGGAGACCCTTGAAGAGCAAGTGGCAGCTGAATCCAGACAACCTTTTGAATCTTGTATGCCAGTTGCTCCAACCTGGACCATTATGTCCTTCTCATAATTACTTGAACCTTAATTACCTTCTGATTGGACTGCTGCCATGTACTCTAGATAGGACTGACTTTTACAACCAGATGGAAATTTCAGGCACAGCTTATTGCACCCATGTTCCAAGCTATAGAAGCTTCTTGGATAAGAAGCGAAACATATTCCAAGAAAAAACAAGAAAGTCCAGTTGCCTCTTGAAAAAAGCACCTTTGGGACAACTATGACCTGGATAATTGAGAATCTATAGAATAGAATAGAATAGAACAGAACAGAACAGAACAGAACAGAACAGAACAGAATAGAATACTTTATTGGCCAAGTGTGATTGGACACATGAGGAATTTGTCTTGGTGTAAATACTCTCAGTATACAAAAAGAAAAGTTACATTTGTTAAGAATCAAGAATCATAATGTACAACACATAATGGTAGTCACAGGGTACAATCAACAATCAATCATACTAGGAAACAGTCTATATAAATCATAAGGATGCAAGCGACAAAGTTACAGTCCTACATTCACAAGTGGGAGGGGATGGGTGATAAGGAGTGATGAGAAGATTAACTGTAATAGTAGTGTAGACTTTGTAATAGTTGAACAGTGTTGATGGAATTATTTGTTTAGCAGAGTGGTGGCTTTCGGGAATAAACCTCTCCTTGTGTCTAGTTGTTCTGGTACGCAGTGTTCTATATCATCATTTTGAGGGAAGGAGTTGAAACAGTTTATGTTGAGGATGTGAAGGGTTTGTAAATATTTTCACAGCCCTCTTTTTGACTTGTGCTGTACGCAGATCCTCCATGGAAGGCAGGTTGGTAGTAACTGTTTTTTCTGCAGTCCTAATTACTCTCTGAAGTCTGTGTCTGTCCTGTTGGGTTGCAGAACCAAACCAGACAGTTATAGAGGTGCAGATGACAGACTCAATTATTCCTCTGTGGAACTGGATCAGTAGCTCCTTGGGCAGTTTGAGCTTTCTGAGTTCGCCTCTCTGCTTAAGGGAGAACTAAAACTCCTAGTCTGTTCTGGTTTCTTCCCAACACCTTTAACAAAGACGCCAAGGTGACTTTTTTTAAAAAATCTTTTGAGAAAGGGAAGAGAGAGATTGAAAAGAAGAGAAAAGCAGAGTTCTCCCCTAACAGCAATACACAGGATATGAGAGTTTAGAAGAGATGGGGCTTTCTTTAATGAGAAATCATACCGTAGATTAGAATTTCTCCTCGTCTCTCTGCTGAAACTTATCAGTTGGTTGGAGAGTTTCGGCTGGCAAGATATGAAATGTTGCTGATAAACCAGATGGGCCACCCGAATTCTGTCAAAATTTCTCGGCCAGCTGCTCTCATTTCAAAAGCTGGCTGGCTTTTTTTCTTTTCTTTTCAAAAAAAAATAGGCATGTGAAGCAAATTGGTCTGATAGACCTTTATAATGCAATTGCACGGCAAGATGGGGTCCTGAGCAGGTAGGCAGAAATATTATTGATGGTTGGTGAAAAACAGGGAATAAGATGTTATTAAGCCAAGTCAGAGATAGATATCGATAGCTAATATAAAGCCCTTTATTGGTTTACAGGCTCTGGGAAAGAAGGCTGAGAGATCTGACCCTTAGTTTTGCTTTTAATTTACACTGGAGGGATGGGGGTTCATGAATAAAACATCAGAGCGTGTGTAGCTTTGATATTAGTCACTACTTTCCGTGTCCCAAGTTCGGTCCCAGAGAGAATGAGTGAGCACAAAGAAGGCTGAATTTGCAAGGCTTTCTTGTCTGTTGCTATCAATGAAGTTGAGGGCCATTGTGGAAATGGCAGAGAAGATCAAAGAGAGAGAGATTAGTCATGGTGGTGCTCTGAGATGCCAGGCACCATCGGGTCAAAACTCAATCTGAAGCAGAGGTGAGGGCCTCAAGCCTCAACCAGTCAGGCCAACAACTGTCTAAGGATCAGTGCAATAGAGTCAGGAGCTCTGCTCAAAATCAGCTTAAACAGAGAAGAGTTGAAGATATTGCAGTTGTATTAGGAGATACTTTGCCATAGGCAAATCATGAATGGAAATAAGCAAACCCCACTCCTCACTAGCTCTGAGGATGTTATCTAGTTTGGGCAATGAAACAACTGCAAGAAAACAAAACCTTTGTCACACCAATTCTTGAATACAGCTTGTTCGCCTGGAACCCGCACTGTATATCAGACATTAACACAATTGAGTTGGTTCAGAGGTATTTCTCAAGAAGATTACTCCACTCCTCCACTCACAGTAGAATCCCTTATGCCTCCAGGTTTGAAATGTTGGGCTTGGACAATCTCGAACTGCACCACTTGCAGTCTGATCTAAGCATAATACACAAAATTGTCTGCTACAACGTCTTGCTTGTCAATGATTTCTTCAGCTTCAACCACTATAATGCCCGGGCAAACAATCGATACAAACTCAAGGTAAACCATTCCAAATTCAATTGCAGACAATACAACTTCAGCAACTGAGTGGTCTATGCCTGGAATGCCCTACCTGACTCCATTGTTACAGCCTCAACCCCTCATAGCCTCAACCTCAAACTGTCTACTGTGGACCTCACCCCATTCCTAAGAGGTCCTTAAAGGGGGTGTGCATAAGTGCACCAGTGTGCTTACCATCCCTGTCTTACTGTCCCCATTTACTTGTATTCATTTCCTATGTTCCTGTTTATGTTCATACCTATACCTGTTATCATGTTCATGTTTAACAAACAAATTAATTAAACAGATAAATAAAACAACTAAGCTCAAGAAGCACCAAGTTCCTCCTATTACAGTTGTATTAGAAGATAATCCAGTAAAGGTACTATAGAAAGTTAGCACCCATGCCTCCTAGAAGAATGAAGTATTTTGAAAAATATTATATTTCCCTAAAGGAGAAACATGTTTCTAAAGACAGAAAGTCACAGCCTCAGCTCCCTGCCCCAAGCACATACTAAGCTGAGGCCAGCCTTTAGAAATGCAGATTTGGTAATCCATTATTCCCAGCAACAACATCTGAACAAAGATAGGATTAGACCTCAGCCCCTTTATTTTATCAGCAAGCTTCACTCAAGCCTGGAACATAGACAATTAGCTATGACCCCTATGAACCCCTTGGGAGTCTGACAACAACCAATAGAATAGATTTCTTGCATAGGAACAGGAAGCTCAAGGCCAAGGCCAAAGAGAGAGTATAAATACCTCTCTCTCAAGTCCATGTGGTCAGCTTCACCAGGACCTAAAACTCATGGTTCACCTTTCAACCATTTCCAATCACCCTCCATGTTTCCAGTGTCTTTCTCCCCACTTCGAACTAAACCAGGTGTACATTTCTTGCAACAGTACCTTAGTAAACTATGAATGGATTTATTCACTTAGTACCTTTGATTGTTGTTCATTTATTCATGAGTACTTGTTTAGTTGCACGTTTGTTCTCATTGCTCAGACTTATTGCCATGGTGGCACAGTGGTTAGAATGTAGTATTGCAGGCTAATTCTGTCTACTACTAAGAGTTTGATCCTGTTGGGGTTCAAGGTTGATTCAACCTTCCATCTTTCTGAAGTCAATAAAATGAGGACCCAGATTGTTGGGGGCAAGATGCTGACATTGTAAACTGCTTTGTGCAGGCTGAGAAGAATTATGAAATGGTACATAAGTGCTATTGTCTCACAAAGTGGTCCACAAGAATGTAAGAGAGAAGGAAAGACAACTCCCACCCACCACCTCCTTACATGCTAAACAACAAGAGACACATTAAGGAAAGTGATAGGTAGCAGAAGATATTTGTTTATGAATGAATGAATGAATGAATGAATGAATGAATGAATGAATGAATGAATATTTATATGGCCAACATCTTTCATAAGCCAATCTGAAAAAAGTTCAGCAGTCAGCTCCCTGTTAAATCTAAAAAGTTAGAAAAGATTTTTGATCCGTAGATCCAGAATTTGATCCCACAGACAATTAAATTATTATTTTTGCTGTCTTCTTTTTAATTTTCTGGAAACTTCTGTTCAAGAGGAATAATATGTCAAGTCCTTCACAGATAATCAAACTTGGGACTTTCAGAAGTCTGTTTATTTGTGTACCATAACCGGTTGTAACGATAGCCTATCAGCCAGACCTAAGTAAGGTTCTTCCCTCTCTGTATTTCTTATTTCTAGTTTTACCTAGTCCCTGATACATTTCCTTCACTGAACCACAGAAAACTACAGTATTTTGTGCACTCAACCTTCAGGCAATCTGTTAGCACTCAAGTGTTCATTGATTGGAAAATGACGCAACAGTTGGCTAGTTGCAGCCATAAGGCAATGCAATAAACTTCAAGCTCCACTATCTTTTCATCCCCAGTTCCACAATACAAACATTATGCCAAAGTGTTTGAGAAAAGGCCTTTGCCATTTCGATATTGAGAACTTTTAGGACCACTTTTGAGTTGGGATTTGATCATCCGTTCACCAGAAGGAGGATTCTGTTGCAAACATTCAGCATTAGACTATGATTTGGCTAGATACAGGTGGGTTGAAAATGTTCTCAAGGTTTCAGGTCAATCAGTCAATCAGAATAAAGCTGGAAGGGACCTTGGAGGTCTTCTAGTTCAGCCCCCAGCTCAAGCACATATTTACAAGAAGTCTTTGCATTGCCACCCCAGACTTGACTCCTGGTCAATGCCTGGACTAGTTCCTAAAGTTTTGTTTGGCTATCCCAAAGGTCCTTTTTCAGGTGGCAACTGGATTTTCTGTTTTTTTCTTTGAAGATGTTTTGCTTCTCATCCAAGAATCTTCTTCAGCTCTGACTGGATGGTGGGGGAATGGAAGGATTTATACTCCTTGCAGGCAGCTGGTCATTTGCATTTTTAGAGAGTCGTTGAGGCCACTTGGAGGTCTGTCTGTGTCCTCAGGGTCACCTGAGTGGTGCAAATGGGTTTGGAGCCTTCTTGGAACTGTTGAAAGGACTGTGTTGTAGACTGGAGATGGGTGGTATCGTATCCTTTCCCCTCTGTTGAGAGAGGGCTGTTCAATTTTGACATAGATGGCTCTTTGACCCCTCTTTCACACTAGCAGTCCTCTTTGTCCAAAATATCTACATGTTGGACAGAGAGGTCATCATCTATCTCCAATCTCCAACACAGTCCTTTCAACAGTTCCAAGAAAGCTCCATTTGCCTCACTCAGGTGACCATGATGACATAGAGAAACCTCCAAGTCACCTCAAGGACTCTCTAAAATAATGCAAATGACCAGCTGTCTGCAAGGAATATTAATCCTTCCCCTTCCCACCATCCAGTCAGAGCTGAAGAGGCTTCTTGGATGAGAAGCAAAATATTTTCAGATTAAAACAAGAAAGTCCAGCTGCCTTTTGAAAAAAAGCATCTTTGGGGCAACCATGACCTGGATGACTGAGAACCTCCATAGACATTTTTCCTGGGTATATTTCAGAAGGGGCTTGAAGTCTTGTCTCCTTTCTAGGAGAGAGAGTCTGTGCTTGGCTCAATGTCACCAAGTTGACTGCAGCCTAGTGGTGGGACTAAAATTCTCCATCTCTCTATTTTAGATTTGGGATGGAGCACTTCTCTATAGAAGAATGATCCTTTCCTTTCAAATATTCCAGAAGTGGAACTGTCTGCAAAGGAATAAGCACTCTTGCTGTTCCTTCAGACCTGGGTCATACTGTTGGAAGAAATATTCTTCTGGGTTCAGTTCCAAGTGGGGCTGTTGGAGGCTGTTTGGAAAGATGGTTTAATTGTGAACAGGATGGATTCCTGGGCAGAAAAAGGGAAGAGATGCTGAGATTCCCTGGGTTTTATGCCCTCTGTTGGGATTTAAATTCAAGCTTGTATTCTGATTGGTTGTCAGACTCCCATGGGGCCATGCAGGGGCAACTGCCAAGAATGTAATAAGGGTTAACAGAGAGGCAATTACCAGAATGTTTCTTTCCTGCCTTCCTTACAGGATAAGGCCAGTAATTTCTTCTAACAACCAGTTCTCTGAACTGCTTAGAATGTTAACAACTGGTTCTAGCGAATAGGTGCAAACTGGCAGAATCTCACCCCTGTGGCTAATCTGTCAGAGTATATTCATGATCTGGAATAGAGCATGGTAACAAGGTCAGCCAATGAATACACACAGCAACTAAGTCAGCCAATGAGAACTGTTTGGAAACTGAAACTAGAAGTAGCCTAAGTGTGGTTCTATATTAAGCTCTGAGTCTATGTTGAGCTCTGAGTCTGTCTATTGAAATGAAACTGCTTCTGTCCTCTGCTTGCCTGCTGAACTAAAGTGAAACTGATGTCTGTTTCTGAGCTCCTGAGTTGCTGCTGAAGTTACTTGCAACATGTTTCTGTCTGAGTTTGCTCCATGTTGGAGAAATGTACAACTGGTTTGTGAAATCTACTTACTATGTTTATAAAGATGTTAAATGAAGCATCAGCCATCTGTGTTTATTTTTCTGGAGATGAATTAACATTGCAAAACTCTGAATATAATGCAGTATCAATCAAAGTCCATGTGTATTTAGACGTGAATGATTAATCTTTGAGGAAAGACATAACAACATCAACCAGGGACTTTGGGGAAAAACTGCTCCCAGATTAGCCAAGACAGCTTCAGTCCCAATTTACTAATGTCTTTTTCTGTTGGATGTCTCCCTTTGGGGCTTGAGAAACAGCAGGCACATAGGAGGGATTGGGTGGGGAGTTTAAAAACAAATACAACAACATTATTAAAAAAAAATAAATCTGAATTTTTATTTCCAATTCTGACATGTTACCAAATGTGCAATACAGCAGGTTAATGATGGAACATTCTTGTAAATCTATTCAGTAAACAATGGTAAAGCCAAAACTAGATTAGTAGTTGCTAGTAGTGGTTGCCTAGTTTGAATTAGATAGACAGGTAGCCATACCAAAGGTGCTTTTTCAAGCAGCAATGAGGTTTTCTTGCTAAGACTGTTGTCCTATTTACATGACAAAGGATAATGATTTCTTAACCCAAACATTCTGAGGAATTAAAAGACCCTGCATATTTTGATTGACCCTGGCTGACAGAAATAGAAAACCCCGGGTGTAAATTTTGGGAGGGGAGTTTTACTTGGCATTTAACTGGCATTTTTTAACTGCCATAAAAGGTAAAGGTTCCCCTCGCACATTCGTGCTAGTCATTTCCAGCTCTCGGGAGTGGTGCTAATATTTGTTTCAAAGCCGAAGAGCCAGCACTGTCCGAAGACATCTCCATGGTCTTGTGGTCAGCATGACTAGATGCTGAAGGCACACAGAACACTGTTACCTTCCCACCAAAGTGGTTCCCATTTTTCTGCATGCATTTTTTATATGCTTTCGAACAGCTAGGTTGGCAGAAGCTGGGACCAGTAATGGGAGCTCAACCTGTTACCCAGTGCTAGGGATTTGAACCGCCAAATTGCCGACCTTTCTGATCGACAAGCTCAGTGTCTTAGTCACCGAATCACTACATCCCTCTTAAAAGCATACACATTCTTAAAATAAGTTGGAGCCATGACAAAGAAGTGAAGTAGAACAGGACAACATTTCTGTCAGATAGGATTGCTTCTTAGTCGTCACAAGAGAATGTTTTTTTAAAAAAACCCAGTGACAAACGTACCTTCCTGGTATCTTCTGTGGGATTTTGGAGATTGAAGTCATGGATGTTGAGACTCTAGAAAGAGTACAGAGAAGAGCAACCAGGATGATTAGGGTCCTGGAGGCTCAAATATATGAAGAAGGGTTGCAGAAACTGGGTTTGACTAGTCTAGTGAAGACAAAGACCAGGGGAGACGGGATAGCAGTCTTCCAATATTTAAGGGGCTGCCACAGAGAGGAGGAAGGGGTCAAGCTGTTTTCCAAGACAAGGAATAATGGGTGGAAACTGATCAAGGAGAGATTCAACCATGACCACGATGACTGGGAATCTCCATCGACATATATAGGTAGTCCTCAACTTATGGCCAAAATTGAATCCAAAATTTATGTTGTAAAGTCAGACATTTGTTAAGTGAGCTTTGCCCCATTTTATGATCTTTCTTGCCGCAGTTGGTAAAGCCCATGTCACACTGCACCAATGGATGGAAAGAGGATGTAAAATGGAGAAAAATGCTTGCCATCCGTTGGTTAACGCGATGCATCCGTTCTGTACTCACAGCCTATGTTTTTCATACTCTCTATCCATCCAGCATCCGTCTATTGTAATTTCATCCGCTCAAAAAGTTTTGAGCTGCACAAAACTTTTTGAGCAGATGAAGTATCCAACGTGTCCATTCTACATCAGCTACGCATACGGGGGACATCCGTTATATGTCCATTGTCATCCATTACGTGTCCGCTATATCCACTATATCCGCTAAGCATCTGCTGTGCATCCGCGCAACTCGCATCCACTCCAACGGAAAATGGACACAGGGAGGAAGCGAAACAGACGTGGAACGGACACGCAGCGTTAGTAGCACGGAGGTAGAAAGGATGAAAGCAGATGCAGTTCGGATATAAAGCATTAAAACGGAAAAAATGTTCGTATAGGGGACGTATCTCGGATATTTAGGATGTCTGGAGGATGTCTAGAGGATGCGGAAGGACACCTAGCGGAAAACCTATATTTCCTATAAAAAGGGGGAGGAAATCACCTGGATCTCACTTTCAGTCCAGCAGCCCTGGTGTGCAGACCTCTTCATCTTGCTCTTGCTCTTGCTCTTCCACAGCATCCAGTCATCTCCACGATGGATCATCGCACACTCCTTTTGGTAGCCGCCATCATTCTACAACAGTGCGAAGCCTTCTACAGGCTCTTTCACCTGTTCTACGCAAGGAAAAGGAGGCATCCAAGAAGTGTGTGGGTCCGAAAATGGATCACGAGAAGAGCCGAGTACGGAGTGTATGACAAGCTGATGGTGGAGCTGAGGAACGAAGACCCTTGTGCATTCCAGCACTTCATGAGGATGCCACCAGCCATGTTTGACAAAGTTGTGGAGCAGCTGAGACCCAGGTTGACCAAGGCAAACAACAACTTCCGGCCCAGCCTGGGCCCTGGACTGAAGGTGGCACTGACTCTGCGCCACCTGGCCAACGGGACCACGTATAGGAACATGCAGTATGCCTGGAGGGTGCCACACAACACCATCAGCATTGTGGTCAGAGAAGTGGTGCAGGCCATCATCGAAGAATACCTGGAGGAGCTCCTCTGGTGCCCCTCCACTGAAGAAGGCTGGAAGAAAGTTGCAGAGCAGTGGTATCAGAAGTGGAACTTCCCCCACACCGTTGGAGCCATAGATGGCAAGCATGTGGCCTGCAAAGCTCCAGCCAAGTCGGGGTCCACTTATCACAACTACAAGGGCTTCTTCAGCATCATCCTCTTCACCATGGTCGATGCTGACTACAAGTTCATGTACATCGATGCTTCAGGCAATGGGTCAGCTTTAGATACCCAGGTATATAACGCCAGTCACCTCAAGGAGGGGCTGGAACGCAACCTCATAATTGGCTTCCCAGATCCAGATCCCCTGCCCAATGACACGCAAGATGTGCCTTACTTCATCGTGGGGGATGACGCCTTCTCCCTCAGAACCTACCTCATGAAGCCCTACACTTCCAGATGCCTCACCCGTGAAGAGAGGATCTTCAACTACAGGCTGTCCACGGCAAGATGGTTGGTGGAGAACGCCTTTGGCATCCTGGCCAACAGGTTCCAGGTACTTCTCACCACCATGAAGCATCACCCAGAGACCGTGGGGAACATCGTGGAAGTTCTCATGCACAATCTCATGCGCACCCTCTACCCAGTCTTGCAGAACAGGCTCGTGGACCACCAAAAAGGCAATGGGGACATGGAGCCTGGTGAATGGAGGCAAGGAGTAAATCTAATAGACACTGTGGATGTGCCAGGCCCCAACAGAGCTTCACGTGAAGAGAAGAAGCAGCGCAACCTCCTGAAACACTGGTGCAACTCCCCAGCTGGAGCAGTGGAGTGGCAAGACAGGATGGTAGATGCTTAATGGATGCTTCCTTCAGCCTGTCTCATCACACTGATGACATTGTGCCATGTATGTTGAGTGGCCCTACAATGAACAGGGTATTTAATAAAGAGTTGTGTTTATGTTGAAATGTGTTGATGAATGACAAAATTGTTATTGATAAAAAAGAGCCATAGGTGTGGCACCTGGGAGGGTGGACCATACAGTCCCACTATGCTTGCACTGGACACTTATCTATCTCACTGCTATCCTTACCCATCCCACAGCTATTACCCATCCCACAGATATCCCTGCCCATCCCACTGCTATCCTTACCCATCCCACACGCATGCAAAGGCTTAAACCATTTCTAAAAGTTTCCACCAAAACTTTATTTACTAAAAGAACTGAACCAAGTGTGTGAAGCAAAGATAAACTTTATTTATAACAAACTGTGAAAGCAAAATGACCCAAGTAAAGTGTCCCAAGCAAAGATAAAGTCAACAGGTAGCAACCCAGTCTCTGGCACTCTTCTCAGTCACTCTGAGGCGTGCCCATAGTCTCAGGGGTGAAGGGTCCAGGTGCTGTGGAGGTGGCAGTGGATGGAGTGCTAGTCTGAGGTGCCCTTGGGGTGCCTGGCCCCAAGAGGACAACAGGGGATGGTGTGTGGAGGAAGCTCTCAGAGAGCTGGCTCAGTCCCGTGATGTTGAGAGCCCCTTCCTCCATTACATGGGGTGTCAGTCCCAAGACCGATGACAGATGTTCTGAGGCCAGGCTTGGCTGTGGAGTGGAGGACGGAGGAGTGTAGTAGGGCTGTCTGGTCTGCAGGTGAGCAAGATGAGGCGTCAGTGGCATCTGTGGCATCAGTGGCATCGGTGGCATCGGTGGCATCAGTAGTATCGGTGGCACCTGTGGCATCGGTGGCATCGGTGACATCAGTGGCACTTGTGGTGTGTGATGTACCTGTGCCTGGACTGGGAAGGGCTGCCTGTGCTGCTGGAACTCCTGGTAGCCATAGCCTTGGTAGGTGAGGGGCTGTGGAAAGCCTTGGAAGGGCTGTGACATCACCTGGGGTGGAGGAGCAGACCTGGAGTGGGTCAGAGCAGGTTCAGATGGCTCTGGAGGGTGGTGCAGAAGACCTGTGATCCTCTCTTTGATCACCTGGTACTGGGATTCAGGCATTTCCATGAGGGTCTGGTTGATGTAGGTGAAGTAGGGCTTTCTGTTAGAGGATGGTATGTCGGACTGTACCAGCTGAGAGAGGAGATCTACACTGCTCTTGATTGTGTCCCTGATCTCCAAGAGTACAGTGTGGCTCTGTCCCTCCGGTCTGACTCTCTGCCTGCTTTCTGTGGTGGTGGAGCTGGGGGTGCGTGTGGGTTGGTCTCTGGTGGCAGCAGCTTCTTCTTGCTCCAACTGCGTCAGGGGGTCCTCCATGTGCTCCGCCACAGGGACTGCAGCTGTCGGGGGGTGGTCTCCATCGTGGGGTGCTCCAAAGATACCTGCCTGGACACAGGAGCTGACTCTTGGCCAGAAGAGAACTGGCTCTCTGTGGGCTGCCTGAGAGAGAGGGTTGACAGAGGGGCTGCTCCTTGGTGGCAGATCTCACCCTCCAGGAAGCTGCACTTGGCCATCACGTAGAACTCCTGGTCGGTGAGCTTGACCGCGGCCTGGCCAGACTTCTTCAGGTGCAGCTTCCCATACCAGGTGTCCATGTGCTTCCACCACCCGAGGAGGACACCCGAAGTGTAGCCCAGGCTCTCCGCCTTCTCTCTCCAAGCTGACTACTTCCGCTTGGTGTCTCGATAGAGCCTGTGTCCCTTCCTCCAGAGGTACTCGTTCTCCCTCAGCCATTCGAACACCTCATCCTCATGTTCCACTGCAATGGAGTACTGTCTCCTCTCACCCTTTTCTCGCGAATGCCTCTTCCTCCCTCTGGCAGGGCCTTCTGGGCCCTCATCAGTTGGGCTTTGAGGTTCTAGGGGCTGGTCCACCACACCACCATCACCACCACCAGCAGCAGCAGCAGCAGCACCAGCCGCACCACCAGCATCAGCAGCACCAGCAGCACCATGAGCAGCACCAATAGTGTCAGCACCAGCAGAAGCACCAGCACCATGAGCAGCACCAGCAGAAGCACCAGCACCAGCAGAGTCAGCACCAGTAGCAGAAGCCCCAGCAGAAGCAGAGTCAGTGCCAGGGGGTGGGATGGTGGTCCTGTCCTTCTTACAAGGGCTGGCAAGAGTAGGCACAGGCTTCCTCTTCTTCCCCATGGTTGTTGGCTGAAGATGTGTCTGGCAGCAGGTCTTTCCTCTGAATGGTGACCTGCTTGTGAGCTGTATCCTTTTATATCCATGGGGCTGACGCAATGCATCCTCCCCGCATGCGCAGTGAACGCTTTGCATCCACTAGGCATCCGCTAGGCATCCGTGATGCATCCGCGTTATCCGCTAGGCATCCGCTCTGCATCAGTTCCTTCCGCTGTGCGTTCGCTTCGGTGTTCTCCCTCGGAAGCCCTGTGGATGTGCCATCCGCTTCCATCTGCTTCCATCCGCTAGGCTTCCTTTGAGAATCCACTTAACATCCTGGCTACATCCTCCCCACGTCCGTTCCTTTCCGTTGTTGTCCGCTCTGTTTATGCAAATTTGGGGCACTTTTGAGAGCGGATAACAACAGATGGAAAATTTGCTCGTCCACTGTGTCCTTTTTACATAAGTTTTGCATCCGTCAGCCGATGTGACCTAGCCTTAAGTGAATCATTGCAGTTGTTAAAGTTAGTCATCCAGTTTTTAAGGGGATCTGACTTCCCCATTGATTTTTGCTTGTCAGAAGGTTACAAAATGGGATCGCATGACATTGGACACTGAAATCATCATAAATAGGAGTCAGTTGCCATAGGTCTGCATTTTGATCACATGACTGTGGCCATAAGTGTGGAAAATTATCATATGTCTGGTTTTTTGTTTTTTTTCAGTGTCGTGGTAACTTTGAGCAGTCACCAAATAAACTGTTTTGTTGAAGATTACCTTATTACCTTACAAAACCAAGACAATTTTTAAAGCAGGGGAATGGTTCAATGATTATAAAGACTTCTGGAAAAAATTCTCTCTTTTATTTGCTCTCCTGATTTTATGGAATGCAACAAAGTAAACCCACAATTAAATGGCCCTTGGTTTTGCAGGTTTTGGATGCAATGGACACAATCTGTTCCCTGTTTTTATCTTGTGTTAAATGTCATTTGCCATTTTATGAACATCTCAATCTTATAGATGTATGTTCCTCCACTTAGATCATTAAGCAGGGTTTATTTACTGTGTTTGTTTCCTTGACAACAAGCAGGTTTAATTAAACAGTCCTAGGTTGCATCAACAGAAGGAAAGGAAAGGAAAGAACGAGGAAGAGAAGGAAAGGGAAGGAAAAGAAAGGAAAGGAAAGGAAAGGAAAGGAAAGGAAAGGAAAGGAAAGGAAAGGAAAGGAAAGGAAA
>BLBF01000080.1:5669553-5687755 GCA_015471245.1 Laticauda colubrina | reverse complement strand
ATTCCATTCCATTCCATTCCATTCCATTCCATTCCATTCCATTCCATTCTATTCTATGGGGTGGTGGCACAGTGGTTAGAATGCAGTACTACAGGCTATTTCTACTGACTGCTGGCTGACTTGACAATTCAAATCTCACCAGGCTCAAGGTTGACTCAGCCTTCCATCCTTCTGAGATCAGTAAAATGAGGACTCCTGATTGTTGGGGACAATATACTGACTCTGTAAACTGCTTAGAATGGGCTGTGAAAGCACTGTAAAGCGGTATCTAAGTCTAAGTGCTCTTGCTATTAGCAACATAAATTTTGGGCTCAATTGCAGTCATAACTTGAGGACTGCCTGTATTTGTGTTTGGAAGACCAAAAGGAGTCTGAGAGGTTGGTATTTCTTGTAATGTATTATCTCCATTTACAGGCCCACTCTAAGATGGGAAGACTTCCATCAGTTCACAATCATGCATTAACCATAATTACATTGAAATGCAATTCTGAATCATAATTATAAAAAGGAACTCGCTCTCCGATTTAAAAGCTGAATCACTGACTAGTGGTGATCTTTAGGTATAAGACCAGCATAAATATAAAACTAATCATGATTAATGTTCCAAGGAGAATAAACTCACAGACTCCGAGAAGAAGAAATGGATCATTGAGACCATTTTAATTCCACCCACCTCTGCTCATTGCTGGAAACTGATTGAAAGCAGCCTGGCTGTACAACAATTGAAATTTTACTTCAACACAACCAGTGAAGGGAGCCTACCACATCTCCAAGTCATTGGTTCCACTGTTAATCTCTTATAATAAGCTTTTTTTTAAAAAAAATTTCCTTCTCTTTTCCAATGTTTAATCAGAATTTGCTTTCTGTAACTTAAATCCATTATTCTGAAGCAAGAGTGGACATACAAGTCCATTCTTAGGTTTCAGTATTCTATCATGAATGTCTAGGTGTGGGGTGCAAATTTTTTAACTACTGGTTCTGTGGGCATGGTTAGGTGAGTGTGGCTAGGTGGGCATGGCCAGGTGCTCATGTGACCAGGTGGCCCTATTTTTATTTTTATTTTTTGCTTACTGGGCCTCAGGGAAGCCTCCTGGGAGCAAAAACAGAATGCACCCTGTATTTGCTCTCAGGAGGCTTCCATGAGGCCTAATAGTCAAAAGATAAATAAAATTTTTAAAATTATTTTTGCCTCCTGGGCCTCAGAAAAAGCCTTCTTGGTGAAGCAGTACAACACCGAGGGTGGAGGGATCAGTTTTGCTGCATGATTTAGATTAGCTAGAAAACAAGAAATCCAACAATTTCCTGCTTTCTCGCTAATCTAAATCACATGGCACAGCTGATCTTCAGAAAACAGCTGATGGGTGGGGGAAAAAAAAGGAAATACCTTTATCTTCGGAACGAACCAGTTCACTCCCAGCTAATCTTCAGAGTTATCAGTTCACCTGAACCAGGCCAAACTGGTAGAATCCTATCCCTGTGAATGTCCAATGGTACTTTTCAAAAGACAAACTGGATTTTCCTGTTGTTCTTTTTCCCTGTTTCGCTTCCCATCTAAGATGCTTCTTCAGTTCTCTTCTTCAGTTTTCAAGGAGAAAAACCCAATTGTCAGCCTTGGAAGCCATTTTTCCCTTGGAAGCTTCAAAGCTGCCACATTCAGTGTCTGGGAATTTGGGAGGGGGGATGTCATAGTGAGGTAGAAGATAAGACTAAACAACATTATTTCTGAGTGAGTCAAGGACATGTTGCCCTGTATCTGGACTTTCTAGGACATCAAAATATTTTCCTAAAATGTGGAGTTTGGACTGAGATCTGAACAAGAAATGAAAGATATTACTTTTTGGGATCACAAAAGTGCTTCTCCCAAAAGGCATCTGGACTTTCTTCTTGTTTTTTCTTTGAAAATGTTTCACTTCTCATCCAAGAAGCTTCTTCAGAACTGCAGAAACTTCTTGGTTGACAAGCAAATCATTTATTTATTTATTTATTTTGATTTTAATTATTTTGATTTGTCAATCGCTTACAAGATAATAGGTATAAGTATATACATAGTTGTGAAAACATGAAATGGGTACATATAAGAAAAATAAAAGAAACATTAGGACAGGGATGGTAGGCACATTGGTGAACTTATGCATGCCCCCTACAGACCTCTTAGGAAAGGGGTAAGGTCAATAGTAGACAGTCTAAGGTTAAAGTTTTTGGGGTTTGGGGAAGAAACCACAGAGTCAGGTAGAGTATTCCAGACATTGACCACTCTGTTGCTGAAGTCGTATTTCCTGCAATCAAGTTTGGAGCAGTTAACTTTGAGTTTGTATCTATTGTGTGCTCTTGTGTTGTTATGGTTGAAGCTGAAGTATTCATTGACAGGTAACTCATTGCAATGTATGATTTTATAGATCATACTTAGATCAGTCCGAAGATGGCGTAATTCAAGGTTTTCTAAGTCTAGAATTTCAAGTCTGGCGGCATAAGGTATTCTGCAACGAGTAGAGGAGTGGAGAATTCTTCTTGTGAAATATTTCTGGACTTTCTCAACTGTGCTCATATCAGATATGTAATGTGGGTTCCAGACTGAGGAGCTGTATTTGAGTATTGGTCTAGCAAATGTTTTGTATGCTCTAGTTAGTATTGTGATATCACCAGAGAAAAAGTTATGTAGGATTAGGTTAACATCTCTTAATGCTTTTTTGGCTATGTAGTTACAGTGGGCTCTAGCACTTAGATCATTAGAGATGAATATTCCAAGATCCTTTACAGAGCTTGGATCATCAATAAGGTCTTGACTATTCAGCTTGTATTTTCTGATTTTTTTTTTGCCAATATGTAAGACAGAACATTTATTTGTTGAGATTTGAAGTTTGACCATTCTGATAAATAGTCAAGATCTTTTTGAAGGGTAACAGTATTGTCTGTACTAGTGAACAGCTTTTCATCATCAGCTAAGAGAACGCAGTTGCTCTTAATATGATCACAGAGGTCATTTATGTAGAGTATAAAGAGAGTTGGAACACTAGAATGCTGCCTTGGGGGATACCACTGTTGACAGGTACAGATTTTGATAGGACCCTCCCAATTTTGACCATTTGTTGTCTGTTTGGCAGAAATGCTTCTATCCAGTTATTCAGGTGTCCAGAGATACCATAAGATTTTAGTTTTAGGAGTAGTTTGCTGTGTACCACTGAATCAAAGGCTTTACAGAAGTCTATGTAGATTGTGTCTATTGTTTTGCCCTGATTGAGTTGTGTAGTCCATATGTTTTTGCAGTGTAAGAGTTGCAGATTACAGGATAGTTTTTTTCTGAAACTAAATTGTTTATTGGAGAGTAAGTAGTTTGTCTCTAAGTGGAAGATAATGGATTGGTTCATAATTGATTCCATGACTTTACAGGTGACACAGCTTAAGGTAGATTGGTTTGTAATTTTCAACTTGGCTGAGGTCTCCCTCTTTGAACATGGGAATGACCATGGCTTGTGAACAGAGGTTAGGCAAGGAGCTGGTCCTGAAAGATTTTTCAAAGATTATGCTTAGAGCTATGGCAGTGGATAGCTTTTTAAAGAAGTAGGCACATATTGGAATTGGAAGGTTTTCCTCTTGTTTAATGTGATCATTAGAGTATTCAGCCTTTATCTGGTGGCATACATTTTTGTATCAGCTTTTGAAGTTGGCAATATGACCAGATTTGTTTTTCCACTTGAGTGATCTCTTTTTGGATTGAAGTTTCCTTATTGTTATGGGTAATCTCTTTTTTCTGCGTTTTGGAGTTTTTATTGTTACATATAGTTTGATAACTCTTTTGACTTCAAGTAAAAATATGTTGTAATGGTCTTCAACAGTATTGCATCCAATAAATAGAGATTTCCAATTAAAGAATGAGAGATCATTGTCTATAAGATCATAGTTGCCTTTTTTGAAGTTATAATTGGGGATTACATCATTGTGATGATTTTTGTGTGGGCGTGTGTTGTGACAAAAGTCAATCATATTTTGGTCACTGTTGGAAAAGGGTTCTTTCATTTGTATTCCATAAATTAAATTCAAACTGTTGCAGAAGATGAGATCGAGGCAATTGTTAAGTCTAGTATTGTTAGTTACTCGTTGTTCCAGTCCCAGATATTCAAGACAGTCCAGTTGCCTTTTGGAAAAAGTACCTTTGGGACATCTGGAGTTCTGGAGAACCAGTTGCGGAAATTTTGAGTAATTCATAATACCACATCTGACTGGCCCCACCCGCATCTATTCTCTGCCTCCTGAATCCCAGCTGATCAGCTGTGTGTTCTTTTATTGCCCTGCACATGAGAATGGAGCTGGAAAGCAGTTTAGTGGGGTGAGGAAAAATGGGTATTTTAAGTATCCTTTCCCTCCCATGCCTACCAAGCCACGCCCACAGAACCAGTAGTTTTAAAGAAGTTTTAAAGTTTTAAAGAAGAGATTGGATAAACATTTGTTTGAAATGGTAAAGGGTTTCCTCCTTAAACAGGGGTTTGGACTAGAAGATCTCCAAGGTCCCTTCCAACTTTCTTATTCAATTCCATTCCATTCTATTGTTATTTAAGAGCCTGTCACATAGGCCGACGGCTGCAAAATGTATGTAAAAAGGACACAGCGGACGAGAAAATGTTCCATCCATTGTTATCCGCTCTCAAAAGTGCCCCGAATTTGCATAAGCAGAGCGGACAACTACGGAAAGGAAGGGATGAGGGGAGGACGTAGCCAGGATGTAAAGCGGATGCTCCACAGAAGACTAGCGGATGGAAGTGGATGGCACATCCGCAGGGCTTCCAGGGGAGCACAGCGAAGCGGACGCGCAATGGAAGGAATGGATGCAGAGCGGATGCCAAGCAGATGAAGCGGATGCAGAGTGGAAGCCTGGCGGATGCCTAGCAGATGCCTACCGGATGCAAAGCGTTCACTGGCATGCGGGGAGGATGCATTCCATCAGCCCCGCAGATATAAAGGGAAGCAGCTTTCAAGCAGGTCTTTCATTCAGAGGAAAGACCTGCTGCCAGACACAGCTCCAGCCAGCCAGCCAACAACCATGGGGAAGAAGAGGAAGCCTCTGCCATCTGCTGCCAGCCCTGGCAAGAAGGACAGGACCACCATCCCACCCCCTGGCCCTGACTCTGCTTCTGCTGGGGCTTCTGCTGCTCGGGCTGACTCTTCTGGTGCTGGAGCTTCTTCTGGCGCTGCTCCTGGTGCTGGTGCTTCTGCTGGTGCTTACTCTGCTGGCACTGCTCCTGGTGCTGGGGCTTCTGCTGGGGCTTCCTCTGCTGGCACTGTTCCTGGTCCTGCTGGTCCTGCTAGTCCTGCTGGTCCTGCTGGTCCTGCTGGTGCTCCTGGTCCTGCTGGTGCTCTGAATCCTGCTGGTGCTGCTGGTGCTGCTGGAGCTTACTCTGCTGGTGCTGATCCTGGTGCTGCTGGTGCTGCTGGTCCTGCTGGTCCTGCTTTTGCTGCTACTGTTGTTGTTGCTGCTGCTGCTGGTGGTGGTGGTGTGGAGGACAGCCCCTACAACCTCGAAGCCCCTCTGATGAGGACCCAGATGGCCCTGCCAGAGTGAGGAAGAGGCATATATGTGAATGGGAGAGGAGGCAATACTCCATCGAAGAGGAACATGAGGGTGAGGTGCTGGAATGGCTGAGGGAGAAAGAGTATCTATGGCGGAAGGGACACAGGCTCTATCGAGACACCAAAAGGAAGCAGGCTGCTTGGAGAGAGAAGGTGGAGAGCCTGGGCTACACTTTGGAGGTCCTCCTCGGCTGGTGGAAGCACATGCACACCTGGTACGGGAAGCTGCACCTCAAGAAATCTGGCCAGGCCACGGTCAAGCTGACGGACCGAGAGACCTATGTGATAGCCAAGTGCAGCTTCTTGGAGGGTGAGATCCGCCACTGAGGAGCAGCCCCTCTGCAACCCTCTCTCTAAGGCACCATGCAGAGAGCCAATCCTCTTCTGGCCAAGAGTCAGCTCCTGTGTCCAGGCAGGTATCTTTGGAGCACCCCACGATGGAGACCACCCCCCCACAGCTGCAGTCCCCGTGGCAGAGCACATGGAGGACCCCCTGACGCAGTTGGAGCAAGAAGAAGCCGCTGTCACCAGAGACCAACCCACATGCACCCCCAGCTCTGTAGAGCATCCCACGATGGAGACCCCCCGGACAGCTGCACTCCCCATGGCAGAGTGCGTGGAGGACCCCCTGACACAGTGGGAGCAAGGAGAGGGCACTTCCACCAGAGAACGACCCACATCCACCCCCAGCTCAGCCTCCACAGAAAGCAGGCAGAGAGGCAGACCGGAGGGGCAGAGCCACACTGTCCTACTGGAGATCAGGGACACCATCAAAAGCAGCATAGATCTCCTCTCTCAGCTGGTACACACCGACATACCATCCTCCAACTGCAAGCCCTTCCTCACCTACGTCAACCAGACCCCCCTGGACATGTCCGAATCACAGTACCAGGTGATCAAGGACAGGATCACCGGTCTCTTTCACAACCCTCCAGACCCAGCTGAACCGGCTCCCACCCAGTCCAGGTCTCCTCCTCCACCCTAGGTGATGTCACTGCCCTTCCAAGGCTTTCCACAGGCCTTCACCTACCAAGGCTATGGCTACCAGGAGCTCCAGCAGCACAGGCAGCCCTTCCCAGTCCAGGCACAGGTACATCGAATGCCACCGGTGCCACCGATGCCACCGATGCCACTGACGCCACATATGCCCCCCATGCCACAGATGCCACCCATGCCACAGATGCCACCCACGCCACGGATGCCCCCCACGCCACAGATGCCACCCATGCATCACCTCGCTAACCTGCAGACCAGACATCTCCACTACATTCCTCCTTCCTCCACCCCACAGCCAAGCCTGGCCTCAGAACATCTGTCATCGGTATTGGGACTGACACCCCTGTCATGGAAGAAGGAGCTCTCAACATCACAGGACTGAGACAGTTCTCTGAGAGCTTCCTCAACACACCATCCCCTGTTGTCCTCTCATGGCCAGGCACCCCAATGGTGCCTCAGACCAGCACTCCAGCAGCAGCCACCTCCACAGCACCTGGACCCTTCACCCCTGAGACTGTGGGCATGCCTCAGAGTGACTGAGAAGAGTGCCAGAGACTGGCTTGCTACCTGATGACTATCTTTGCTTGGGACACTTGGGTCATTTTCTTTTACAGTTTGTTATTAATAAAGATTATCTTTGCTTAACACACTTCGTTCAGTTCTTTTAGTAAATAAAGTCTTGGTGGAAACTTTTAGAAATGGTTTAAACCTTTGCATTCTTGTGGGATGGGTTAAGATAGCAGTTGGATGGGCAGGGATACCTTTGGGATGGGTAATAGCTGTTGAATGGGCAGGGATACCTTTGGGATGGGTAATAGCTGTGGGATGGGCAGGGATACCTTTGGGATGGGTAATAGCTGTGGGATGGGCAGGGATACTTTTGGGATGGGTAATAGCTGTGGGATAGATAAACCTCCAGTGCAAGCAAAGTGGGACTGTATGGTCCACCCTCCCAGGTGCCACCCCTTTGGCCCTTTATTATCAATAACAATGTAATCATTGATCAACACATTTCAACATAAACACAACTCTTTATTAAATTCCCTGTTCATTGTAGGGCCACTCAACATACATGGCCCAATCTCATCAGTGTTATGAGACAGGCTCAAGGAAGCATCCATTAACCATCTATCATCCTGTCTTGCCACTCCATTGCTTCAGCTGGGGAGTTGCACCAGTGTTTCAGGAGGTTGCACTGCTTCTTCCCTTCACGTGAAGCTCTGTTGGGGCCTGGCACATCCACAGTGTCTATCAGGTTTCGCCCTTGCCTCCATTCACCAGGCTTCATGTCCCCATTGCCTTGTTGGAGGTCTACGAGCTTGTTCCGCAAGACTGGGTAACGGGTGCACATGAGATTATGCAGGATGCAGCAAGCTTCCACGATGTTCCCCACGGTCTCTGGGCAATGCTGCATGGTGGTGAGAAGTACCTGGAACCTGTTGGCCAGGATGCCAAAGGCGTTCTCCACCACCCATCTTGCCCTGGACAGCCTGTAGTTGAAGATCCTCTCTTCACGGGTGAGGTATTTGGAGGTGTAGGGCTTCATGAGGTAGGTACTGAGGGAGAAGGTGTCATCCCCCACGATGAAGGAAGGCACATCTTGCATGTCGTTGGACAGGGGGTTTGGATCTGGGAAGCCCATGATGAGGTTGCATTCCAGCCCCTCCTTGAGTTGACTGGCATTGTATACCTGGGCATCTGAAGATGACCCGTTGCCTGAAGCATCGATGTACATGAACTCGTAGTCAGCATCGACCATGGCGAAGAGGATGATGCTGAAGAAGCCCTTGTAGTTGTGATAAGTGGACCCCGACTTGGCTGGAGCTTTGCAGGCCATGTGCTTGCCATCTATGGCTCCAACGGTGTGGGGTAAGTTCCACTTCTGATACCACTGCTCTGCAACTTTCTTTCATCCTTCTTCAGTGGAGGGGCACTGGAGGAGCTCCTCCAGGTATTCTTCGATGATGGCCTGCACCACTTCTCTGACCACAATGCTGATGGTATTGTGTGGCACCCTCCAGCCGTACTGCATGTTGCTGTACGTGGTCCCTGAGGCCAGGTGGCGCAGAGTCAGTGCCACCTTGAGCCCAGGGTCCAGGCTGGGCCGGAAGTTGGTGCTCTGCTTGGTCAACCTGGGTCTCAGCCGCTCCACAACTTCGTCAAACATGGCTGGCGGCATCCTCATGAAGTTCTGGAATGCATGAGTGTCTTCATTCCTCAGCTCCATCATCAGCTTGTTGTATAGTCCGTACTCTGCTCTTCTGGAGATCCATCTTCGGACCCAGACACTTCTTGGCCGGCTCCTTTTCTTCGTGTAGAACAGGTGAAAGAACCTGTTGATGGCTTCGCACTGTTGTAGAACGATGGTGGCTACCAAAAGGAGTGTATGATGATCTATGATGGAGATGACTGGATGCTGTGGAAGAGCAAGAGCCAGATGAAGGCTGAAGAGGTCTGCACCGCAGGGCTGCTGGACTGAAAGTGAGATCCAGGTGAGTTGCTCACCCTTTTTATAGGAAATATAGGTTTTCTGCTAGGTGTCCTTTTGCATCCTCTTGACATCCTGCAGACATCCTAAATATCCGAGATGCATCCCCTATGCAAATGTTTTTTCCGTTTTAATGCTTTGTATGCGAGCTGCATCCACTTTCATCCTTTCTACGTCTGTGCTACTAACGCTGCGTGTCCGTTCCATGTCTGTTTTGCTTCCTCCCTGTGTCCGTTTTCCTCTGGAGCGGATGCGAGTTGCACGGATGCACAGCGGATTCCTAGCAGATAGAGCGGACGCGTAACGGATGACTATGGACATCTAACGGATGTTCCCCGTATGCGTAGCGGATGTATAATGGACGTGTTGGATACATTTTCTGCTCAAAAAGTTTTGTGCAGCTCAAAATTTTTTGAGCGGATGAAATGTCAGTAGACAGATGCTGGACGGATAGAGAGGATGAAAAATGGACACAGTGAGTACAGAACGGAAGCATCGCGTTAACCAATGGATGGCAAATGTTTGTCTCCGTTTTACATCCTCTTTGCATCCGTTGGTGCTGTGTGACAGGGGCTTTAATCAATCTGCTTAAGCTGTTAAGATTTTTTTCTCCTAACATTAAACCATATTCTGCCTTCTGGTTATTTAAAAGAGAGTACTCAAAGAAGTTTTTCCAGTTTTTCTTTGAAGATATTTTGCTTCTCATCCAAGAAGCTTCTTCAGCTCTTGACTTGATGGAGGAAATGGAAGGATTTATCTTCCTTTCAGACAGCTTTTCATTTGCATTGTTTTAGAGAGTCATTGAGGCCACCTGGAGATGCTGACTCTGTAAAACCACTTAGAGAGGGCTGCAAAGCACTATGAATTTGTATATAAATCTAAATGCTATTCCTATTGCTATTGTACAGCTGATAAACTTTTCTTGAGATGCTTGTTCCCTCCTGACTGCCTAGATATGGTAAGTATATCAAGATTGACTATCCCTTTATTAATTTTCTTTCATTTCAGTACGGGACAATCAAATAGGAACCAACTGCCAAACGTGACTCATTACCTCATTTTTCAGGATCCGATCAGTGCAAAAAAAAACCCCCCACAAAAACCCAGGTTCCTCTGTGGATCTTTTCCTGGACACAAGGTTTTGTAACAAAGTCTAGGAAATGGTCATTAGTACATCATTGACTGATTATCATTCTGATTAATGACCCCCTTTTTTTTCATTGCATATATTGATATGGGGCATATGTCCCTGAGTAATTATACCTAAGGCTTCCTTCTGAGTTGTATCCTTGATGAGTAAATGATTTTGACACTGCTACTTTGGGCTTCAGATCTCTTCCTTCTTGACTAAAGACATTAACATTCTGCTAATGGCTGTGATGCGAGCACGAACCAAGGGGGATGACTTAAGTCTTCTCTCTACTTCCCAGGTGACCATTTCTAAACCACAACATTTGCATATTTCAGATCAAGAACCCTTGGCTTGAGAGTTAATACTCGGCTTAATTCATTATCGCATTACAGTGATATTCTCCCAATAGACAAGGGGATGTAGTGAAGCTCCAAAATAGAAAAAAACAGGATTGGAACGATTTAATACTTGGATGAGAGTCCCTCAGAAAATCCCAAGGCTGTAGGTTAGATGTTAAGATTAAAAAAAAAAAATCTCAGAAGGAAGCAACAGAAAAATATTTCCACACTGTGACCAAGAAAAAAATCTTCCCAAAAGTAAGGAGTAGCAAGCTAAACATCAAGATGTCTTTATTTTTCCATCTTTAATGGTATCACACCAGACTAAACTAGGTAAGTGTTAGCTATTAACATATATGCCCTGATTGGTTGGCCAGTGGCGGTGGAAAATTGAAGAACTGTCACTGGTTGCGGCCACAGCAGCCTGGGGGTAGAAAAGGAGTTGCCAGGCCTACTGTTCTTTGTTCTGAATGATGTAATAAAGTAATGCAAAGGGTTAAAGCCTCCTGTGTCTTCTCTTGCCCACGATCTAACACTGGCAACAAAGGTTGGATCCTGAGAGAAGCTTGATTGTGACAACATGGCTAGCTAACTGGAGAAAGAATTCAACATGGCTGGCAACAATACACCACCCGCATCATTCAACCCAATGACCGAGGCCTGGGAGTTCTATCTCGATTGTTTCCAGATGTTTCTGGAGAGCAGCGACCTGGTAAATATTATAGAACAGTGGAAAAGAGCAGTTTTCCTCATGCATTGTGGTCCCACCGTTTTAAAGATGGCTAAAGCCCTTGCAGTCCCAAGCAATGTAAAGACGACAGCATGGCCAGATTTGGAATGGATTCTGAGGGTGCATTACACTCCCCCTGTATCCTGTCTGGTCAAAAGACATGAGTTCTACCAGAGAGATCAAAAGGAAGGAGAGAGCATAAATGATTTCGTAGTTAACCTGAGGGACATTGCCAGGGCATGTGAATTCCTGAATGTGGATGAGGCAATGAGGGATCATGTAGTCCTGGGACTGAAAGACCTGACCTTATAGAGCCAGCTCCTAATGAAACCAAAAATAACACTAAAAGAGGCTATAACACTAAAAGAGGCTATCGAAGAAGCAGCCAGAGCAGAAGCATCACAGAAGTCTGCCCCAGCCATGAGAAAAATGAATAAGAATCCACAAACCCCCCCACTCACAACCCCTCCCCCCCCAAAAGACACTGCCACCATTCACCATGAGGACTTTGAATCCAGTTCAGGGTCAGCAGATGATGAAGAACTGAATCAACTCTACCCTGAGCAACAGCAGAATAGCAGCAAAAGGAAATGGAAGGAATTTTGGTGTATGGGTTGTGAAGGAAATCACTTTAGATCAGCTCCAAGATCTTATTTGCCAACACTGTGAGTGGAGTGGGCACATCATAAGATCATACCAAGCATTCAAGCCAAACAACCAAAGACCAAGGAAAGTACACCCCTAAGAACTTGGGAAAACCAAATTGAAAACCATGGGATTCAACATAGAAAGAATCAATGGAACCACGAGCCGAGCACAAAGAGAAGTGAAATGCACCAGATGGTAATTGTGGACCACTCCAGTATACCAAACACTAAGAAAATGCATGTTAACATTACAATAGAAGGTGATCCATGTAAAATGGAAGTGGATTTGAGGTCTCTTCTATCAATAGTGTTGTGGGATACCATCAAAAGAATAATTCCCCAACTGACAAAAATACAACTAAAGAAACAAAAAATAATTTTAAAAGATTATCAAGGGAACAAGATTCTAGTCATTGGCATTGGAGAATTCAGAGTATCCTTCCGAAATTACTCTGGAATCCTGCCTTTAACTGTAGTCAACTGGGACCGGCCAAGTCTTCTGGGGTTCAAATGGTTCAAGCCGTTGGGAATTGAATTCACTGGCATACACAGCATCATAGAAACCAAGTGGGAGGACTAACTGATCGAGGAATTCTGGGACGTCTTTGACAGAAAATTAGGCAAGTATTTGAGGTCCCATATTTCTTTTAATCTAGACCCAAATATTGCACCAATCGGACTAAAAGCAAGGCGAGTTCCCTTCGCACTTAAACCAAAAATAGATGAGCAGTTAGACAAGCTCATTTTCCAAGTGATTTTATCACCAATAGATCATGAGAAGTGGGAAACCCCGATAGTCACCCCTATAAAGCCAGATGGATCTGTGGGTGGCCTGAACAGGAGCAAACCAAAGAAACCAAACCTTTCAAGAACAGACAAAGTGAACTATCCATACTGAAGGGTTGTATTTTGTGGGGTGATCAAGTTATAATTCCAGCAATATTAAGGGATGAAATAATGGAGATGCTGCATGCAGGACACCCGGGGATAGTCAAAATGAAATCATTAGCAAGGAGCTATGTGTGGTGGCCAGGGATGGATAAGGTACTAGAGGCCTGGGTATCCACCTACCAGAATTGCCAGGAAAACCGACCAGCACCACCCATAGCACCCAAACATGAGTGGGAATTGCCCAGGGGACCCTGGTCTAGAATACATATTGATTTTGCGGGGCCAGTCAGGGGACACACAATTCTTATTGTAGTGGACGCATACTCTAAATGGCTGGAAGTCAGCATTATGCAATCCACAATGACAGAGGCAGTAATAAGAATCCCTAAGGAAACTATTTGCTACACATGGCCTTCCGGATATCTTGGTATCCAATCATGGGCCTCAATTCACAGCCACACAGTTTGAGGGCTTCTTAGCACAAAATGAGGTACGACATGCCCTCTCAGTGCCTGGTTACACATCCACTAATGGTTTGGTTGAACGCATGGTTTGCCACACAAAAGAGACACTTCAGAAACTAGGATCTGGTGATTTGCAAGCAAAAATAGACAAATTATTAAGTATACAACACATAATACCTAGTGCAGCAACAACTAAAAGCCCTATGGGACTTCTTATGGAAGGAAATTGAGATCACAATTAGACAGAGTACACCCCAATTACACACCAGAAAAACCACTAGATTCATCCAGCAAATGCCAAAATTTCAAAACGGGAGAATCAGTATATGCAAAAAACCTAACAGGGGACCCATTATGGGTACCGGCAATGGTGGTACAAGTAATGGAGTTGTGCTCATACAGAGTCAAGACTATAGAAGGCAGGATTTGGAAAAGACACATTGATCAACTATAAAGCTGGGGAACAAAGGGAACAAACAGAGAGGAAGGGGAGACCCTTCACACACAGCCAACAATAACAGGGGGGAAGGGGAAGACCCTAACCACCCAAATCAAATAAGGAATAACATAGAACAGGCCCTAACAACTACTCAAACTCAACAATTGAAAACAAGTACACAATCTCAACAATTAAGAATAGCGTTGGAAGAACTAAATGAAAATAGCAGACACTCACCAGACACACACAGAAAGCAACAATCCAAGGAAGGAAGCAAAAGGGCGGCATCTAGTGGAAGTAGATCGGCCGCCATGATGAGGAAATTCCAGGAGGTTCCATGGAGGGGAGCAGGAGAGGCGATAATTCCAACCGAGCAACTCAAAGACCAACCCAGTCTTCTGAGACTGGGCTGCACAGCTTTGGTTGCACCCATAAGAGTCCTGCCTACTTGCATGATTACATACAATAGGTGAAACAGAATTGGGTGAGCTGGACCAGGTGGGGAGGGGTTTTAGATATTAACATATACGCCCTGATTGGTAGGTCAGTAGCAATGGGAAATTGAAGAGCTGTCACAGGTTGTGGCCGCAGCAGCCTGGGGGTAGAAAAGGAGCTGCCAGGGCTGCTGTTCTTTGTTCTGAGTGATGTAATAAAGAAACACAAAGGGTTAAAGCCTCCCATGTCTTCTCTCACCCAAGATCTAATAGTAAGGGTCTGGAGGCTGAACCATATTATGAATGAATGAAGGAACCAAGTATGTCTAGTCCAACAAAAGAAGGACTAGAGGTGGTATGACGACAGTCTTCCAGTATTTGAGGGGCTGTCACGGAGAAGAGGGGATCAACTTATTCTCCAAAACCCCTGGAGGCAGGACAAGAAGCAATGGATGGAAACTAATGAAGGAAAGTACCAATCTAGAATTAAGAAATTTCCTAACAGTGAGAACAATTAATCAGTGGGATGGCTTGCTTCAGAAACTGTGGGTGCTCCATCACTAGAGCTTTTCAAGAAGAATCAGAATAGAGCTGGAAGGGACCTTGGAGGACTTCTAGTCTAGCCCCCTGATCAAGCAGGAGAAACTATACCAGTAGTGGCTAACCTTTTTGGGCTCCTGTGACAAAAATTGTGTGTGCGCACTTGTACCGAGCACTTGCGTGTCAACACCAGAATGTAACGCACTCCCCCCCATGCCCCTACACATGCGCGAGCAATAACACCCACCCACCCCCACTGTCCCCTTACCTACACTGCTCCTCACAGATGATTTTTGGCCAGTTTGAGGCCTTTTTCGGCCTCCCAAAGCCCTGTTTCATCACTTCCTGTTTCTCCAAAAATACTGGAAGTGACAAAACGGGACTAGTTTTCGGCGTACAAAGGTTGCAAAAGCCTGCAGAAGCCTTCCTCAAGCCTTTGGGAGGTCGAAAAAGGCATCAAACTGGCTAAAAATCAGCTGTGAGGTACGCACTTGCACAGTGAGGTAAGTTTAATGTAGCTCATGTGCCAGCACAAATGGCTCTGCGTGCCACCTGTGGCACGCCTGCCATAAGTTTGCCATCACAGTCCTATACCATTTCAGACAAGTGACTGTCCAACTGCTTCTTAAAAACCTCCAGTGATGGAGCAGCCATACTTTTGGAAGGAAGTCCTTCCACTGGTTATTTGTTCTCACTGTTAGGAAGTTTCTCCTTATTTCCAGGTTGCTTCTCTCCTTGATTAGTTTCCATCCATTGTTTCTTGTTCTGCTCTCCAGTGCTTTGGAAAATTAGTTGACCCCCTCTTCTTTGGGCAGCTCCTCAACTACTGGAAGCATGCTGTCATGTCCCCCTTAGTCCTTCTTTTCTCTAGACTAGATAAATCCAATTCTGCAACTGTTCTTCATACAGTTTAGTTTCCAGGCCTTTAATCATCTTGGTTACTCTTCTTTGCACTTTTCCAAAGTCTCAACTTCTTCTCTTTTTTTGTAATATGATGACTAAAAGTGGATCTAGTATTCCAGGTGTGGTCTTACTGGACCACAGGATAGGCATTTGTCTGAAATGGTGTAGGTCTCCTGTTTGAGCAGGGGGGGTTCTTACAGCCTCAGTATGCCATGTGTATCAATCAGGCTGTTTAGATATATTACTATGCATTAGGAATGTATTTTCTGGGGGGAGAAGAGGAGGAGCGAGGGAGGGAGGGAGGGAGGGAAAGGAAGGAAGGAAGGAAGGAAGGAAGGAAGGAAGAAAGAAAGAAAGAAAGAAAGAAAGAAAGAAAGAAAGAAAGAAAGAAAGAAAGGGAAAGGAGGGAGGGAAGGTAGAGAGAGAATGAAGGAAAGGAAGAAGGAAAGAAAGAAAGAGAAGGAGGGAGGGAAGGTAGAGAAAGAAAGAAAGAAAAGAGGGAGGGAAGTAGAGGAAAAAAGAAAGAAAGAAAGGAAAAGAAGGGAAGGGAAGAAAGAAAGAGTGAGGGAAAAAGAAAGAAATGAAAGAGAAAGAAAGAAAAAGAAAGAAATGAAAGGGAAAAAAGAAAGAGAAAAAAGAAAAGAAGAGGAAAAACCAAAGGGAGGAAGAAAGAAGAGCTAATGAGCAAAGCCCACAAATCTCCAGCCAGCATCCCAGGATCCAGCCAGCCTGGGGAGCCACTTTCCCCTTTTCATCCTGTCCTCTTCCCCACTAAGCCGCAGCTCTGTTTACTGCCCTTTGCTGTGGTATATTTCTGAAATGATTACCTTGCTCCCAGTCATTTGTATCCTAATGCTCTCCATAGGTGACCATAAAATGGAAATGTAAGCTGCTTTTATTGGTGCCACTACATCTTAATTGAAAATATTAAAGCCCATTGGTATCCTACTGGTGTGCTCCCCCTCCATTCCCTCTTCCCATGCTCTGTTTAATAGGCTAATCATATGGTGTTTGTGTGTGTGTGTGTGTATGTATGTGTGTGTGTGTGTGTATATATATATATATATACACACACACATATACATACATACATACATACATACATACATACATACATACATATATATATATATATATATATATATATATATATATTCTTTTCTCCCCTCCTTCCCATTTTCTTCTTCTTCTTCTCCCTACCCAGCCGCCTTCCTTCCTAATGGAATCTTTGTGAAAGAAACTGCCGCGCGCATTTAAATTCCAACTGGATTGAGGGGGGACTTTGAATGATTATCCTAAAGCAGCGGAGGGCTCACGAGCCGACGGGACACTGCTGTGCTTCTGGCCAATGGCCTTCATCTTTATGAGCTCACAAGGCATTTTGTTTGGAGAGATATTCCTCCCTTCGCGATGGAATATATTTGCTTTCCTGCGGTGCTGTTGTTTGCCATCCGTTGGATGACAAAAAAACAGAAACCCAGAAATTCATCAGCAAAGGCTCCTGGCCTTCCTGGGTTCCCTTCTTCCTCTTTCTTACATCCTGCAGTTAGGAATGAATTCCCTCCGAGTCAATGTCCATGGAGATTCTTGTTCACCCTGGTCGGGGTTTGTCCCAAAAAGTCCTTTTTCAAGAAGCAGCTAGACTTTTGGTTTGGTTTTCCTTGAAGATGCTTCATTTCTCATCCAGGGAGTGTCTTCAGTTCTGACTGAATGGTGGGGAAATGGGTTTTATATTCCATGCAGTCTTCTGATCATTAGCACTCTTACTGAGAGTTGTTGAGCCCACTTGGAGGTTTATCTATACCCTGAGGGTCACCTGAGTGATGCAAATGGGTGTGGGACCTGTTCAGAACTGCTGAAAGGACTGTGTTATAAACAGGAGATAGGTGATGTCACACTGCAAATGGAGCTGAGCTGGGTATCCTGGAGTGAGGAGGAGTGCTGGAGGAGGAATACCTCCTTTAAAAAACTTGGTCCAGCTGGCCTGGCTGGTAGTACCTTGTAAGGGTCTCTTTCCAGGGTTACTGGAGAAGATGGTCAACAGTTTTTGAAGGTGGAAGAGGGCTTTATGCCCCAATGGCAGATAAAACGGTAGATCCATCTTCTAGGAGATGGGAAACTCTGATTTCAAACCTCCACTGCCTTGTGGCTATATCTATTATTGGAAAAGCCTTCAGGAATCAACCTCGAGGCAAAATACAGAGCCGGAGTCCTGGAAGCAGTTTGTGACTGTGTACAGTCACATTCTGGTAACTCCTGTGATGCAGCTGGAACTAATCATATTGGATCTACCATTCCATTCGGCTATTCCAGTGACATGGAGATGGGGAGGGGGGGAATCTGCTGCTTAGGTGACACTTTATCCTCCATATTAAATTACCCAGGCTTCATGCTCTGGAGAGGACACTCCAGCTTTGCATATAGTATGGAAACAACACAGGAAGTGGAAACTATCGGTTCCATAGCATGATACTATAGTCTCTTGAGACTAAAGGATGCAAATTCAGGTGATGTCATATCCCACCCTCTCTACTCACAGCTCTCTCAATGGAGTGTCTGTCTGCCTGTCTGTCTGTCTGTCTGTCTGTCTGTCTATCTATCTATCTATCTATCTATCTATCTATCTATCTATCTATCT
>BLBF01000080.1:5658754-5669543 GCA_015471245.1 Laticauda colubrina | reverse complement strand
CTCTGTAATGAATACTAAAGCTTAATACAAAGACTCCATCGAAACAAGGTCAGTCCAGATGAAACAAGGCTGGTCCAGTTCACCGATGCATCCATGTAATTTTTCTTGGCAAAGAAACTAGAAATGTGGGGTTTTTTTCCCCATTCCTGGATATTTTCCAGATGCTATTCTTCTGAGAAAAATCTCAAAGAAAGTTTAATTCATCTCTCATAGAAAAGTTGATGGACTCTCCAGGCAATTTAAAACTTATACAGAACAGTTGCTGGAATTGGGTGTGTCTACTTTAGAGAAGGACTAGGAGTGACATGATAGCAGTGTTCTGATATCTCAGGGGTTGCTACAAAGAAGAGGGAGTCAAGCTATTCTCTAAAGCACCTAAGGGCAGGACAAGAAGCAACGCATGAAAACTAATCAAGGAGAGAAGCAATCTAGAACTAAGAAGAAATTTCATGACAGAACAATTAACCAGAGGAATGATTTGCCTTCAGAAGTTGTGGATGCTTAATGCTTCATTCTATTCCAAATGCAATTAAGAGTATGGGGTTATTTTATTTTATTTCAAAATGGACATATCTGCCTGGTGGTGTATGGTTTAACCCCCTTGGTAGGTTATTTTAAGAGATGTTTTGTTGTTCAGTAGCATTCCAAGTGGTAAAAGTGTGAGGAAATACAGAAGTGACACATACATCCACACAAAAATAATAATTTTATTTTAGTGGGTAGAGAGAAAAAGAGCTCAGATTTAGCATCTGGATAAAAGAAATGAGGTGTCTAAAATAAAAAGAAATGCCTACTTAGACACAAGGATAGAAAAAAATAATAATCAGTGGAACAGCTTGCCTCCAGAAGCTGTGAATGCTGCAACACTGGAAGTTTTTAAGAAGAGATTGGATAACCATTTGTCTGAAGTGGTGTAGGGTTTCTTGGCTAAGCAGGGGGCTGGACTAGAAGACCTCCAAGGTTCCTTCCAACTCTATTATTTTTTTCTGTTATGAAATTCACTTTAGACATCTCCTGAACCTGTAAGAAGGGGCATCTTTGCATCCTGTTAAAAGTTTGCAAAGTAAACTTTTTTAAAAAGTAGAAAAAGTAGTTATAATTGGCAAGGAATAACTGATGCAATTAAGAACCAGGCAAGGGTTCTATTTTTATTTACAATATTTATGAATCAGCCTAGACTCTGCCCAAACTCTGCGAAGGCAAGAAGATGAAAACTTTTAAATATTAGTATTACAAAATCTAAGGGGCTGCCATGAAGAAGAGGGAGTCAAGCTATTCTCCAAAGCACCTGAAGGCAGGAAAAGAAGCAACAGATGAAAACTTATCAAGGAGAGAAGCAACCTGGAACTAAGAAAAAAATTCCTGACAGAACAATTAACCAGAGGAATGATTTGCCTACAGGAGTTGTGGATGCTTCCACACTGGAGGTTTTTAAGAGGAGATTAGACAACCATTTGTCTGGAATAGTATAGGGTTTCCTGCCTGAGCACAGGGTTGGACTAGAAGATCTCCAAGGTCCCTTCCAACTCTATTTTTTTGTTAGTCTGTCATTTGGGTCATTTCTAAATTCCTTTATATTTTGGCCCTCAAGCCAAATACCACTTAATGGTCATATTCTTTATGAATTTAGCTCATTTTAAAGATAACCAAGAGAAAAACCATTATCAGATCTGGTGTCAGCGAGTTCCATTGGTTTTTATTGCTGCTATTTCTAGGGAAGGCAGCATGTGGATCAAAATAAAGCCACCATCCAACCCATCTTGTTATTTCAACCAACATGGGCACCTTTCCTAACCAATGTCTGTGGAGATTCTCAGTCATCCAAGTCATGGTTGTCCCAAAGGTGGTTTTTTTTCAAGAGGAAACTGGACTTTCTGGATTTTCTTCGATGACATTTCACTTATCATCCAAGAAGATTCTTCAGCTTTGACTGCATGGTGAGGAACGAAATAAACACACCAGGACTAGATTCAGTAATCTGTTTAAAAGACAGAAGCTGTTAGGAATTGATAGTCACCTAACAGTTGGGTTGGAAATATATAAACCAGGATAGACATTTAATACTGTCTCTTTAAGGGAATGCAAACATTGTAATTGAGTGTGGTTCCTCAAATGGCCATAAGATGGAGCCAGAAACCCAGTTTAGATGTCCTGTTGTTGCTAGTTGCTAGTTGGTCAATGTTCTGATGTTTGCTGTTTTTGGTTCCTGCATTTTTCCCTATTGACTGTTGCTGATCATCATTCTTCTTGGATTGCTGTAAGTCTGTTACTGAACTGTGTATGATACTGGACTTTGATATTTGGATTATCCCTGGACTGAAAAACTGACTGCTTTAACCATGTATGACTTGGACTGCTTGTTGGACTTTGCTTAACTGTTTACTGGAAGAAAAAACCTACATTTTAGTATACAGAGTATCTGTGTACTGGTTGTGTGTTATTCCTCACCACTCTTACTACGTCTCCCTGTGTGTGCTCATTTTCCGAATGGGGAATTACCTCAACAGAAGCCACTCTTTTGAAGACAGCAAAGTCCACATCTTGGACAAAGAGGACTGCTGGTTTGAAAGACGAGTCAAAGAACAGCCCTCTCTCAACAGAGAGGGAGGGATACAACATCATCTCTCTCCAATCTACAACATAGTCCTTTCAATAGTTCCAAGAAGGCTCCACACCCATTTGCACCACTCAGGTGACCCTGAGGACACAGATAAACCTCCAAACAGCCTCAACAACTCTCTAAAAAGAATGCAAAAGACCAGCTGTCAGCAAGGAATATAAATCTGTCCATTACCCACTATCCACTCAGAGTTGAAGACGCTTCTTGGATGAGCAGCAAAACATCTTCAAAGAAAAAAACAGAAGGTCCAGTTGCCTCCTGAAAAAAAAAGCACCTTTGAGACTTTCCTAACTAACTTCACATTTTGCAAATTCAAAAAGCCCCCTTGCACTCCGAATGGTGTCAACATATGGATTATTTTTAATTCCTCCCCTCTGCTTGTATTCAAGGAAGCTTTGGGTACCGTTAATTCTTCCCACACACCCCCTTCCTCAGTATTGTTTAATTTTGCATGAGTAAATATAATTACTCCTTTTGTCAGAAAGAGCAAGTTCTAATACCAATTTATAATTCATGGAGCTAATTATGTTAACAAGGAAGCAATCATTTCTCAACCGCCTCTTCTGCAATTTTGAAAGATTGGGAGGTGTGCTGTGTTTTTTTTCTTCTTCTAAAAGTTTCTTCCAATATCTATTCACCCCTCCCTTTCACCCGCTTCTCTCATTCTCCCACTTTTCGTTTACAATGTCTGTTCCTGCAGCTAAGAAGATGGATCACACACAATTCATCTATGATATAATTATTTACCATGGCAACGCTTTGTGAATGGGAGATGGTGAACTTGCAAATAACTCAAAAGGAACTTAAATGGAACAGGCTGGAGAAAGGAAGCTTTTTTCTCCAAACATGGGAAAAAGAAGAACCAGATCAGGCCAACTCTTGTCTGTTTTATATCTTAAGACAGAGGAGGGGCCAAAGGGTGAGAATTGGACTGTTCTTTTTCAACTCTATATTATTAAATCTGATTTGGATCATCAAATACATTATTAGAAGTGTCCCACGACCAATATCCTTGCCCTGTAGGTATGCTTGTGTGTTTTTGTGTGTAAGCATAAACATATTCCAAATTTGACTTCATTGCAGAGGGTTTTTCAGAAGAGACTGGACAGCCATTTGTCTGAAATGGTATAAGGTCTTTTGCTTGAGCAGGGGGTTGGACTAGAAGACCTCCAAGGTCCCCTCCAGCTTGATGCTCAATTGAATTTTGAATTGACTGGACAGCAGGCAGTGGTGGGATTCTTTATTTTTTTTACTTCCAGTTCTGTGGGTGTGGCTTGAGGGGTGTGGCAGGGTAAGGATACTGTATAATCTCCAGTCAGAGGTGGTATTTGCTGGTTCTCTGAACTCCTCAAAATTTTTGCTACTGGTTCTCCAGAACTGGTCAGAACCTGCTGAACACCACCTCTTGCAGCAGTAACGCCAGTGGTCAAGTGGTGGCCTTGATGTCTTCCAAACACAATGGAATGTTCAAATATTGAAATATAATAAAGAAACAAAGCTCTCTTGATTTCCTTTCTTATATTCATGAGCTAAACAGATGGGTGTTGTTCACAGTTATTGCACAAGTCCTCTCTGAATGCAAGAAAAGGCTTAAGGGTAGGTAGAACAAATTATATTTAAATCTACTGGGGTAAACATTAGCATTTTACCCAAGGGTTGGCAAAATTGGGTATTGGGAATGGACTACATCTACTCTAAAGGCACTGTCACACTGGCCGACAGAGGCAAAACGTTTGTAAAAAGGACACAGCGGACGAGCAAAATGTTCCATCCATTGTTATCCACTCTCAAAAGTGCCCCGAATTTGCATAACCAGAGCGGACAACATGGAAAGGAACGGATAGGGGGAGGACGTAGGGCAGATGGAAAGTGGATGCTCTATGGAAGCCTAGCGGATGGAAGTGGATGGAAGCGGATGGCACATCCACAAGGCTTCCAGGGGACCACAGCAAAGCAGACATGGAACAGAAAGAGCGGATGCAGAGCGGATGAAGCGGATGCAAAGCGGAAGCCTAGCGGATGCCTAGCGGATGCCTAGCAGATGCAAAGCATTCACTGCGCATGCAGGGAGGATGCATTGCGTCAGCCCCATGGATATAAAGGGAAGCAGCTCGCAAGCAGGTCAACATTCAGAGGAAAGACTTGCTTCCAGACACAGCTTGCCAGCCAGCCAGCCAGCCAGCCAGCCAGCAACCCAACTGCTTCTGGTGGTGGTGCTTCTGCTGGTGCTTATTCTGCTGATGCTGCTTCTGGTGGTGGTGCTTCTGCTGGTGGTTACTCTGCTGATGCTGCTTCTGATGGTGGTGCTTTGGCTGATGCTGCTTCTGGTGGCGATGCTTCTGCTGGTGCTAACTCTGCTGGCACTGCTCCTGGTGCTGGGGCTTCTGCTGGGGCTTACTCTGCTGGCACTGCTCCTGGTGCTGCTGGTCTTACTGGTGCTGCTGGTGCTGCTGGTGCTGCTGGTGCTCCTGGTGCTGCTGGTGCTGCTGGTACTGCTGGTGCTCCTGGTCCTGCTGGTCCTGCTGGTGCTGGTCCTGCTGGTCCTGCTGGTCCTGCTTTTGCTGCTGCTGTTGTTGTTGCTGCTGGTGGTGGTGATGGTGTGGAGGAGCAGGCCCCTATAACCTCGAAGCTGCTTTGATTAGGGCCCATATGGCCCTGCCAAAGGGAGGAAGAGGCAGACACGTGAACGGGAGAGGAGGCAATACACCATAGAACGGGAACATGAGGAGGAGGTGCTGGAGTGGCTGAGGGAGAATGAACATCTTTGGTGGAAGGGACACAGGCTCTATCGAGACACCAAAAGGAAGCAGGCTGCTTGGAGAGAGAAGGCGGAGAGCCTGGGCTACACTTCGGAGGTGCTCCTTGGCTGGTGGAAGCACATGCACACCTGGTATGGGAAGCTGCACCTCAAGAAATCTGGCCAGGCCGCGGTCAAGCTGATGGACAGAGAGACCTACGTGATGGGCAAGTGCAGCTTCTTGGAGGGTGAGATCCGCCACCGAGGAGCAGCCCCTCTCTCAACCCTCTCTCTCAGGCAGCCTGCTGAGAGCCAGTCCTCTTCTGGCCAAGAGTCAGCTCCTGTGTCCAGGCAGGTATCTGTGGAGCATGCCATGATGGAGACCCCCCCCCCGACAGCTGTACTACCTGTTGCGGAACACATGGAGGACCCCCTGATGCAGTGGGAGAAAGGAGATGGAACTTCCACCACAGCCCAACCCGCTTCCACCCCCAGCTCCACCTCCACAGAAAGGCAAAGAGGCAGACCGGAGGGGCAGAGTCACACTGTCCTGCTGGAGATAAGAGACACCATCAGGAGCAGCGTAGATCTCCTATCTCAGCTGGTACACACCAGCGCCCCATCCTCCAACCGCAAGCCCTTCCTCACCTATGTCAACCAGACCCTCATGAACATGTCGGAACCCCAGTACCAGGTGGTGAAAGACAGGATCACCGATCTTCTTCACAACCCTCCAGACCAAGATGAACCTGATCCCACCCAGTCCAGGCCTGCTCCTCCACCCTAGGTGACATCACTGCCCTTCCAAGCTTTCCACAGGCACTCCCGTACCAAGGCTATGGCTATCAGGAGGTCCAGCAGCACAGGCAGCCTTTCCCAGTCCAGGCACAGGTACACCGGATGCCACCGGTGCCACTGATGCCAGCCACACCACAGATGACACCCAGGCCACAGATGCCACCCACGCCAGTCCTCACCCAGCTGCAGACCAGACAGCCCCACTACACTGCTCCTTCCTATACCCCACAGCCAAGCCTGGCCTCAGTACATCTGTCATCGGTATTGGGGCTGACATCCCATGTCATGGAGGAAGGGGCTCTCAACATCACGGGGCTGAGCCAGCTATCTGAGAGCTTCCTCAACACACCGTCCCCTGTTGTCCTCTCGGGGCCAGGCACCCCAGTGGCGCCTCCGACCAGCACTCCAGCAGCAGCCACCTCCACATCACCTGGACCCTTCACCCCTGAGACTATGGGCACGCCTCAGAGTGACTGAGAAGAATGCCAGAGACTAGGTTGCTACCTATTGACTTTATCTTTGCTTGGGACACTTTACTTGGGTAATTTTGCTTTTACAGTTTGTTGTTAATAAAGATTATCTTTGCTTCACACACTTGCTTCATTTATTTTTGTCAATAAAGTCTTGGTGGAAACTTTTAGAAATGGTTTAAGCCTTTGCATGCTTGTGGGATGGGTAAGGATAGCAGTGGGATGGGCAGGGATATCTTTGGAATGGGTAATAGCTATGGGATTGATAAACCTCCAGTGCAAGCATAGTGGGACTATATGGCCACCCTCCCAGGTGCCACACCTATGGCCCTTTATTATCAATAATAATGTAATCAATCATCCACACATGTCAACATAAACACAACTCTTTATTAAATGCCCTGTTCATTGTAGGGCCACTCAACATACATGGCACAATCTCCTCCGTGTGATGAGACAGGCTGAAGGAAGCATCCATTAATCATCTATCATCCTGTCTTGCCACTCCACTGCTCCAGCTGGGGAGTTGCACCACTGTTTCAGGAGGTTGCACTGCTTCTTCCCTTTATGTGAGTCTCTGTTGGGGCCTTGCACATCCTCAGTGTCTATCAGGTTTTGCCCTTGCCTCCATTCCCCAGGCTCCATGTCCCCATTCCCTTGTTGGAGGTCCACGAGCCTGTTCTTCAACACTGGGTAGCGGGTGTGCATGAGATTGTGCAGGATGCAGCAAGCTTCCATGATCCTCCTCACGGTCTCTTGGCGATGCTGCAGGGTGGTGAGAAGTACCTGGAACCTGTTGGCCAGGATGCCAAAGGCGTTCTCCACCACCTGCCTTGCCCTGGACAGCCTGTAGTTGAAGATGCTCTCTTCACGGGTGAGGAGTCTGGAAGTGTAGGGCTTCGTGTGGTAGGTTCTGAGGGAGAAGGCGTCATCCCCCACGATGAAGTAGGGCACATCTTGCGTGTCGTTGGGCAGGGGGTCAGGATCTGGGAAGCCCATGATGAGATTGCATTTCAGCCCCTCCTTGAGGTCACTGGCGTTGTATACCTGGGCATCTGTAGATGACCCGTTGCCTGAAGCATCGATGTACATGAACTCATAGTCAGCATTGACTATGGCGAAGAGGATGATGCTGAAGAAGCCCTTGTAGTTCAAATAAGTGGACCCTGACTTGGCTGGAGCTTTGCAGGCCACGTGCTTGCCATCTATGGCTCCAATGGTGTGGGGGAAGTTCCACCTCTGATCCCACTGCTCTGCAACTTTCTTCCAGCCTTCTTCAGTGGAGGGGCACTGGAGGAGCTCCTCCAGGTATTCTTCAATGATGGCCTGCACCACCTCTCTGACAACAATGCTGATGGTGTTGTGTGGCACCCTCCAGCCCTACTGCATGCTCCTGTAGGTGGTCCCTGAGGCCAGGTGGCGCAGAGTCAATGCCACCTTGATCCCAGGGTCCAGGCTGGGCTGGAGGTTGGTGTTTGCCTTGGTCAACCTGGGTTTCAGCCGCTCCACAACTTCGTCAAACATGGCTGGAGGCATCCTCATGAAGGTCTGGAATGCACAAGGGTCTTCGTTCTTCAGCTCCACCATCAGCTTGTTATACAGTCCGTACTCTACTCTTCTGGAGATCCATCTTTGGACCCAGACACTTCTTGGCCACCTCCTTTTATTCCTGTAGAAAAATTGAAAGAGCCTGTAGATGGCTTCACACTCTTGCAGAATGATGGCGGCTACCAAAAGGACTGTGTTACGATCCATGGTGGAGATCAATGGATGCTGTGGAAGAGCAAGAGCCAGATGAAGGCTGAAGAGGTCTGCACAGCAGGGCTGCTGGACTGAAAGTTAGATCCAGGTGAGTTCCTCCCCCTTTTTATAGGCAATATTGGTTTTCCACTAGGTGTCCTTTTGCATCCTCTAGGCATCCTCTAGACATCCTTAATATCCGAGATAAGTCCCCTATACGAACTTTTTTTCCATTTTAAATGCTTTCTTTGCAAGCTGCATCCACTTTCATCCTTTCTCCGTCCGTGCTACTAATGCTGTGTGTCCGTTCCGCATCCGTTTTGCTTCCTCTCTGTGTCCGTTTTCCGCTGGAGCAGATTTGAGTTGCGCGGATGCACAGCGGATGCGTAACGGATGACGATGGACATAGAACTGATGTTCCCCGTATGCGTTGCGGATGCAGAACGAACGCGTTGGATACATTTTCCACTCAAAAAGTTTTGAGTAGCTCAAAACTTTTTGAGCAGATGGAACCTTAGTCGACGGATGCTGGATGGATAGAGAGGATGAAAAATGGATGCAGTTAGTACAGAATGGATGAATCGCGTTAACCAACGGATGGCAAGTATTTCTCTCCATTTTACATCCTCTTTCCATCCATTGGTGCAGTGTGACATCGGCTTAAGGAAAAGAAAGACTTGGAAAGACATGAAAGCAGTGTTCCAATATTTGAGGGGCTCCTACAAAGATGAGGGTGGGGTCAAACTATTTCGTAGAGCATCTGAAGGCAAGACAAGAAACAATGGATGGAAACTAACCAAGGAGAAAAGCAACCTAGAACTAAGGGGAAATTTCCTAACCGGGAGAACAATCAACCAATGGAACAGTAACTAAGTAACATAGAGTAACTTAGATGATTAAAGGCCTGGAGACTAAAGCATGTGAAGAATAGTTGCAGAATTTGGGTTTGGCTAGTCTAGAGAGAAGGAGGTCTGGGAGGGACATGGTAGCAGTATTCCAGTATTTGAGGGGCTGCCACAAAGAAGAGGGGGCCAACTTATTGTCCAAAGCACCAGAAGGCAAGAGAAGAAACAATGGATAGAAACTACTCAAGGAGAAAAGCAACCTAGAACTAAAGAGAAATTTCCTAACAGTGTGGACAATTAACCAATGAAATAGCTTGCCTTCAGAATTTGTGGGTGCTTCATCACTAGAGGCTTTCAAAAACAGACTGGACAACCCTTTGGAAAGTTTTAAGGTCTCCTGCTCAAGCATGGGGTTGGACTAGAAGTCCTCCAAAGTCCCTTCCAGCTCTATTCTGATTGAATGATTGTTGAGAGGAAAAACTACACCTTTCTAACTCTGTTACTCTATGTTCTAACTGCTTGCTTTCTCTGCTCTCTCCACCCATTCTCATCCCAATAGAGGATTTCAAACTTCCTGGTCCAGAATGAACATATTCCATGGAGCTTTCATGCACATGCATGAAATACATGCACATGGATTTGAGCAAGAATCCTGAGTGGAAGCTATTCAAGGGAGATGCTGGAAACCATTTTATTCGTCTTCTTCCAATCCAACTTGTTCAAAGAGGTAGTCTCATTTGATTGGTCCTAGTTGAACCCTCTTATTATGGCATATGCTGATTCAGGATTGATACCACCCAATGTTCCAATTGTCAGAATAATTAATCAGTGGAACTGCTTGTCTCCAGAAGTTGTGGGTGCTCCATCACTGAAGGTTTTTAAGAAGAGTTTGGACAATGATTGTTCTGAAATTTTATAGGGTTTCCTGTTCAAGCAGGGGATTGAACTAGAAGATCTCCAAGGTCCCTTCCAACTTTGCTATTCTGTTATTCTAGTCTGCTATCTCCTTGGTATGTACATAAGATACTGTATATCTTTCATTTGGGTATATTTGATGCCTATGTAGCACTTAAAGCATTCTGGTGAGTAGGCTGTTATTGTTTTTTGAATGTATATCTTTGAGCATGTACATACGGTGGCCCATTTAAAAATGAAAAATGATGCTCACACTTCCATCTCTGACAGAGCACACATGGAGATTATTCTTGTAACAACCTTTGCATTTAAAAGCATCTGTTTGGCCATCCTAGGATACAGTGTGGTAAATATTTGGTTTATTCAATAAATCCTTCCTACCCCCCCTCCTTCCTCCCCCTCTCTATATGTTCCTATCTTCCTATGTTCCTAACTTCCTACCTTCCTCATCCATCCTCCACCCATCACCCACCATCATCCACCCTCTAACTCTCTCTTCCTTCCTTTCCTTTCCTTTCCTTTCCTTTCCTTTCCTTTCCTTTCCTTTCCTTTCCTTTCCTTTCCTTTCCTTTATTATTTTATTTTATTTTATTTTATTTTATTTTATTTTATTTTATTTTATTTTATTTTATTTTATTTTATTTTATTTTATTTTATTTTATTT
>BLBF01000080.1:5617162-5634303 GCA_015471245.1 Laticauda colubrina | reverse complement strand
AGATAGATAGATAGATAGATAGATAGATAGATAGATAGATAGATAGACAGACAGACAGACAGACAGACAGACAGACAGATAGAGATAGTTAGATCGATAGATAGATAGATAGATCGATAGATAGATAGATAGATAGATAGATAGGTAGATGGATGATAGATGATAGAGAAAAGAGAGAGAGAAAAAAATAATGGATAATATTTGTAGCTCAACTTTGAAGGGTCTTTAGTGATCTCTGACATGTTAAGTTGTTCCTTGCAGAGGTTTCATTACCTGAACTTGGTAACATCCCTAGTGCTAGTTTTGATGGTGTTACCTAGTTTGAGTAATGAAATTTGTGCAAGGAAACAACCAAGCTCAGAAAGCACCCTTCTCATAATACATCCATACATATATACATACATAAAATCACAGTATTTCCAATAGATGACTGCCCAATCTCTATTTAAACACCATTAGCAGAGGTACTATATTCTGTCTTATACTGTTATTGTTGTTATTGTTATTGTTTTATTCTATTATTATATTGTATTATATTATATAATATCATATCATATATCATATCATATCATATCTTATCATATCACACAGCAATAAGTACTTTTTTTTTTTTTGAAGTGGCAACTGGACTTTCTGGTTTTTCTTTGAAGATGTTTTGCTTCTCATCCAAGAAGCTTCTTCAGCTGACTGGATGGTGGGGAAGGAAAGGATTTATGTTCCTTGCAAAAAGCTGGTCATTTGCATTCTTTTTATAGAGTCGTTGAGGCCACCTGGAGGTTAGTCTGTGTCCTCAGGATCACCTGAGTGGTGCAAATGGATGTAGAGCCCTCTTGACACTGCTGAAACAACTGTGTGGTAGATTGCAGATAGATTGTGTCATACACCCTCCCCCTCTGTTGAAGGAGGGCTTTTCAATTTTGACATAGATGGCCTTCTTGACCCCTCTTTGACCCCTCAAAAATAGCACCTTTGGTTTTAATCTCCATCCCAAATATCTATGGAGATTCTCAATCATCCAGAAGCATCTTCATTTCTTCATTTCAGAAGCATCTTCATTTCCAACAGTGACCACAATATGATTGACTTTTGTCTCAACATACGTCCACAAAAAAATAATCACAACGGAATGCACAATTATAACTTTAAAAAAGGCAACTATGATCTTGTAGACAACAATCTCTCATCCTTTGATTTGCAATCTCTATTCACTGGATGCAATACTGTTGAAGACAATTAAAACATATTTTTACTTGAAGTCAAAAGAGTCATCAAACTATATGTACCAATAACAACTCCCCCCCCCCCAAAAAAAAAAAAAGAAAACCCAGATTACCCATAACAATAAAGAAACTTCAATCCAAAAAGAGATCACTCTGGCGGAAAAACAAATCTGGTCATGTTGCCAATTTCAAAAGCTGATACAAAAATTTATGCCACCAGATAAAGACTGAATGCACCAATTAACACATCAAACAAGAGGAAAACCTTCTATGCACCAATTCCACCCACACTTTTTACAATTTTGTAAACAACAAACTAAAAGACTCAAGGTCCATCCCACCCCTGATAAGACCTAATGGTAAAAACTGCAATGACGATACCATTAAAGCCAACCTCTTTAACACATTCTTTGGCTCAGTATTTGTAAACAGCAATGAATCATGCCCAGTATTTCCTAGTCGAACCACAGACAACTACAATGATCTAATATATATCGATTTTACAGAAGACAATGTTGAGAAAGTACTATGCAATCTAAAACCATCTCTATCTATAGGACCGGACGGAATATGCGCCTACTTTTTAAAAAAGCTACCCACTGCCAAAGCTGAACCTCTAAGCATAATCTTTGAAAAATCTTTCAGGACCAGCTCCTTGCCTAACCTCTGGTCACAAGCCACAGTCATCCACATCTTCAAAAAGGGAGACCACAGCCTAGTTGAAAATTATAAACCAATCTCCTGATGCTGCATCATCTGTCAAGTCATGGAATCAAGTATTAACCAATCCATTATCCTCCACTTAGAGACAAACAACCTACTCTCCAATAAACAATTTGGTTTCAGAAAAAAACTATCCTGTAATCCGCAACTATTACACTGCAAAAACATATGGACTACACAACTTGATCAGGGAAAAACAATAAACACAATCTAAATAGACTTCTGTAAAGCCTTTGATTCAGTGGTACACAACAAACTACTCCTAAAACTAAAATCTTATGGTATCTCTGGACAACTGCATAACTGTATAGAAGCATTCCTGTCAGACAACAGTACCTGTCAACAGTGGTGTCCCCCAAGGCAGCATTCTGGTGTTCCAACTCTCTTCATACTCTACATAAATGACCTCTGTGATCATATCAAGAGCAACTGCGTTCTCTTCGCTGATGATGTAAAGTTATTCAACACCACAGACAATACTGCTACCATTCAAAAAGACCTTGACTATGTTTCAGAATGGCCAAACAAATGGCAACTTCAAATCTGAACAAATATATGCCCTGTCCTAAATATTGGCAAAAAATCAGAAAATAAAATACAAGCTGAATAGTCAAGACCTTGTTGACCTGACTCTGTGGTTTCTTCCCCAAACTCCAAAAACTTTAACCTTAGACTGTCTACTATTGAACTCACCCCTTTCCTAAGAGGTCTGTAGGGGGCGTGCATAAGTGCACCAATGTGCCTACCGTCCCTGTCCTATTGTTTCTTTTATTTTTCTTATATGTACCCATTTCATGTATTCATGACTATATATATACTTATACAGATTATCTTGTAAGCGATTGACAAATCAAAATAAAAAAATAAAAATAAACTTCTAATTTCAGTTCTAATCATAGGAAACCTTCCTTCCTTCCTATCAGTCATTCTTTCCTTTTCTTTCTTTCCTTTTCTTTTTTCCCCTTTCCTTTCCTTTCCTTTCCTCTCCTCTCCTTTCCTTTCCATTGTTTTGTTTTTTATCCGATTCCTTCAATTTCCTGGAATATTATTTCCTATTCCAAAGTCTCATTTATACATTTCCCTAATTTAAGTATATGTCTGCTGCACATTTCATTTACCCTTCTTTTTCTTAATTTCAGAGCAGAATTAATTTTCTTGATTGCCAATCTATCACCACTAAGTATGATACATATGGTATCAAACACGGCTATCTCTGCTATCATTAATTGTGGCACATTGTCACAACTGATAAGGAGCTGAAATATGAGAACGCCCAAATGGTTGTGAGTTTTTTCAGGAATATCATTTCATTTCCCCAGGTTCCTTTCATAGAGAAAATATTGTTCAGGTAGATCTGTGAATTGGAACAAGAAAAAAAATGGCTAAGCAAAATGGAATATATGTTATTATACACAAAAAATGACAGTGTACACAGCAAATGAGATGACTATGCTGGGTTTTGTATCACAAATCACTAGTTGAACACTTCCCAAGCATTTAGGACTGTGTGATGTATCGGCGGATTATGTGAGCAGATCCCAGTAAGGTGGCCTTCTGCAGCTGACCAATGGTGATTTTGTCAGTGCCAATTGTTTTCAAATACTTGCCTAGGTCTTTAGGCACAGCACCCAGTGTGCCAAGTGTGCCCACTGGAACCACCTGCACTGGTTTATGCCAGAATCTCTGCAGTTCGATACTCATGTCCTGATATCTGGTGATGTTTTTCAAGTTGTTTCCCATCGATTCTGCTGTCACCAGGTATAGTAATGTTGATGATCCACACTTTTTTCTTCTCCACAATCGTGATATCTAGGGTATTGAGTTCCAAAACTTTGTTAGTATGTATTCAGAAGTCCCACAGTAGTTTTTCATGCTCATTTTCGGCCACTTTTTCAGGCTTATGATCCCACCAGTTCTTTGCTAAGGCAGATGGTAGTTGTGACACAAGTTCCAATGGATCATCTGAGTGACTGTGTTGTGACGTTAGTCTGAGCTATTGTCTTGAAACAGCTCAGTATGTGATATATTATTATTATTATTGTTGTTGTTATTGTTATTGTTATTACTATTATTACTATTATCATTATTATCATTATTATTATTATTATTATTATTATTATTATATCAAAACAGAAGGGAGAAAAGTTGTGAAGGAAGGAATGCACAAAGTTTAAAAAAAAATCAGTCTGATGTATTATTTACTTGGAGAAGGAGTGAGGAGACTTGGGTTCTAACTTCCCTTTATCTGTGAAATTGTATGGAGGATGAGGGCTCCTTCCTCTCTTAAACCAAGATGGTGGTAGGTTAAGATTGGGGGGGGGGGAGAATGAACTTCTCATGCACCTATTGAAGTTAACCTAGGGAGCTTCAGTCAGTCCCTCTCTCTTAGCTTTAAAGCTAGGATGTTTGTAGAGGAAGGAAGGAAGGAAGGAAGGAAGGAAGGAAGGAAGGAAGGAAGGGTATGAAGCCACTACCCCCTTCCAAAAAAGAATTAAATATTTTGAGGAATCTTTAAAAAAGGAAGGATAACATGTTTTCTCCGAAAGAGAAATTAAAAAATCTTAGAGACAGAAACTCAGAGCCCCAGCTCCCTGCCCCCAGGAGATATTTTGTGCCCATTAAGAAAGACTGGGCCAGGCTATCTACAAAACACAAGACCTTCAGCTCCAGGGTGTTGGGATTAAGACTTGATCCTTCAGGACATAATAGGATTAACCCACTAAACAGAGCTCACTACATTGCACAATCTCCTAAGGATATTGCATCACCCACAGAAACCTCAACCAAACGTAGCTCAGACAAACACCTATGATTTGTACTTTGCCTATAGAACCAGTTTATAACCCCTACATGGCTCCATGGGAATCTGACAACAGCCGATAGAATACATGTCCTTGCATAGGAACAGGAAGCTGAAGTGCAAAGCCCAATAGAAGGTACAGAAACCCCTCAGTCTCAACTCCATGTGGGTCAGCTGCCCAGAACCTCAAACCCATGTGGTTCTGCTTCATCAATAAATGGGCCCTCTTTCCAATCAGCCTCCAGCCTCCATTTTGTCTCCAGTGCCTTTCTCCCAGCTTGGAACTGAACCAGGTGGATATTTCTTCGAACAGAAGGAAGGAAGGAAGGAAGGAAGGAAGGAAGGAAGGAAGGAAGGAAGACAGACTTCAGTTTTGGTCATGCCTAAATGCCTCTAGAGAACTTTCAGCCAAGGCAGGTATGTTCTTATTATTCTCCTGCAGTAGCTATTTTGTTGAATATTGTCGAAAAGAGTTCCCCTTAGGCCAAAGTGACTACTGAGCTTTGCAAACTGTTTGTTACCTAATCTCGGCTGAAAGCAACCGACCATCCCTCTTCCCCCTCCTCATTTGACAACAGTGAGTTCTGAACATTAGTTCATCTTGCGAAGAAGAAAATAATACATTCTAAAACAAATTACAGTCATTCAGAAGGGAGGTGAACTTGAGGCAGAAGCATGAGGTTTTTCAAGTACAAAGCATCTTGGAATATCTTCAAGGCAAGAAAATGGAAATTGTTGTTCTTATTGAATTTGGCCACTTCAGACCAGAGCATTTTTAAAAAATGAAGTGTTGAGAAACCAAGAAACTTCACATCTTCTATGTTTTCTTTTGCTTTTAATTTCCTCAAAGCCCTCTTGATATTCTTCCCAAGTTAATAAGATGCAAAGTCATCTTAAGCAGAGGGAGCAACAGACAATCGCATAGCAATGTCAAGGAAATGGCCAGAACCTGAAGCGTGAATTTTATTTACTTTTTCAAAACTCCTTTCTTTCAAATGCTTCTGTTCTTCTCCATCTTCTGGAATCGATCCTCTTCAAAGGAGGTTACTGCTTTACACAGCGTTGTTGAGGTTACACTCAGAATACTGTGTATAGTTCTGGCCATCATTGTTGGAAGAATTATCTTTCTGGGTTCAGTTCCAAGTGGGAAAGAAAGACACTGGAAACATGGTGACTTCTTGGAAAGATGGTTTAATGGTGGACAGGACCAAACGGCTTGGAGATCCAAAGTGAAAAGGATGATCAGATGCTTCAAGATGTTGGGTGAAGAAGAGAAAAAGAGGCCAAGATGTTGAGAGAACCTTAGTTTTATACCTTCTATTGGGCCCCATCTTAGTGCTTCCTGCTCCTGTGCAAGAAATGCATCCCACTGGCTGTCAGGCTCCCAGGGGTGGGAGTCTTAGATAACTTTGTAGGTTTTGTCTGGACCACATGGCTTCACCTGATTTCTGGCTGATGCAATCCACCTCAACATCTGGCCTGGGAAGATTGCCTTTGTTATGTAGAATACCCTGGCCCAGGCCTTAATGGCCCATCCATTAAAAAAGGTGGGGGCGAGCTTCTGCTTCTGAGTTTCTATTCTTTTCAGGGGAAATATTCTGCCCTTTTAAAATATTTCCTAGGATATTTCATTTTTCTCGGAGAGGGGTGTGGGTGCTAACTTCCATGACATTAAAAAAAGGTGCTGAGTTCCTAATTAGTGTGCAGAGAAGAGCCACAAAAATGATAAAGGAATAACCAAATAACAAAGTTGGGAAGGGACCTTGGAGGTCTTCTAGTCCAACCCCCTGCTCAAGCAGGAGATCCTATACCATTTCAGGCAAATAGTTGTCCAGTCTCTTCTTAAAAACCTCCAGTGTTGGAGCCCCCACAACCTTTGGAGACAAGCTATTCCATTGAATAGCAATAGCAATAGTCCTTAGACTGTGTATTTAGTATATGGCATGTGTTAGCCAGGGATCACTGAGATAGCTGCTTGCCTCAGTGAAAGGAATTTTTTTCGGGCAGTGTTATCTTTACCCATATGACACCTGAATGTGGATATGCAATTGGGGGAGGCTCTTTCTTGTCTCTCCGTGGTTTATTCACTCATGGGAATTGAACTGCTGAGCTGCTGACCTCAGTGGTGTGCAGGCCCAGCATCTAACCATGTGAGCCATTGCGGCCCCAGCCCTTAGACTTATATACCACTTCATAGTGCTTTATAGCCGTCTCTAAGTGGTTTAAGTGGCATATTATCCCCAACAATCTGGCTCCTCATTTTACTGAATTCAGAAGGACAGAAGGCTGGGTCAAACTTGAGCCTGGTGAGATTTGGTCTGTCATCATCTTCGCTGATGATGTAAAGCTATTCAACACCACAGACAATACTGCTACCCTCCAAAAAGACCTTGACTATGTATCAGAATGGTCAAACAAATGGCAACTTCACATTTCAACAAATAAATGCTCTGCCCTACATATTGGCAGAAAAAAATCAGAAAATAAAATACAAGCTAAATAGTCAAGACCTTGTTGAGGATCCAAACTTTGTCAAGGATCTTGGAGTACTCATCTCAAATGATCTAAGTGCTAGAGCCCACTGTAACTACATAGCCAAAAAGGCATTAAGAATTGTTAATCTAATCCTGTGTAGTTAATTGTTAATCTAATCCTACTCTAATCCTTCTCTAGTAATATCATGCTACTAACTAGAGCATACAAAACATTTGCTAGACCTATAATTGAATACAGCTCATCAGTCTGGAAACCATATCATGTGTCTGATATTAACACAATTGAAAATGTCCAGAAGTATTTCACAAGAAGAGTTCTCTGCTCCTCTACTCATTGCAGAATACCTTATGCCACCAGACTTGAAACTCTAGACGTAGAAAACCTAGAATTATGCTGCCTCCGGTTCAATCTAAATACAGTGTATAAAATCATACATTGCAATGTCCTACCTGCAAATGAATACTTCAGCTTCAATCATAACAGTACAAGAGCACAAAATAGATACAAACTCAAGGTAAACTGCACCAAACTTGATTGCAGGAAATACGACTTCAGCAACAGAGTGGTCAATGTCTGGAATACTCTATCTGACTGTGGTTTCTTTCCCAAATCCCCAAAACTTTAACCTTAGACTGTCTATTATTGACCTCACCCCTTTCCTAAGAGGTTTGTAGGAGGGCGTGCATAAGTGCACCAATCGTGCCTACCGTCCCTGTCCTATTGTTTTTTATTTTTGTTATAAGTATCTATCTCATGTATTCAAAACTATATTTATTCTTATACTTGTACCTTGTAAGCGATTGACCAATCAAATAAATACTAAAAATACTAAATACTAAATTGCAGGCAGCCGGCAGGCAGCGGATGTGGCTTGAAGTACTGCATTATAACCACTGTGCTACCACGGCTCTGAATTATCCTGTTAGTGTTCTGTATAAATTTAGTAGACTCCAAATAACTCATTCTGATTGGTTACTAAAAAACTAATGGGGATAGGTTCAAAAGGAACCAATCCTCGAAGCCACACAAAGGCGGCAAAATCAAATGAAAGTCATTGGCTACAAACCGGCAGACAGAAAAGTATAAAAGGGCTGTCGTGGTTTGAGCCAATGTTCTGTTTTGCAACTTTACTTGAAATAAAGACTTTGTTGTTGGAACCCGGTCTACCTCGCATTTTTCCGGACGGAACACTGGCGACGAAGGTGGGATCGTCCTAAACGTGAGACTGAGCACGCGGTGACAGACAAGCCAGACACAGAGAAATGGCCGGGAACAATGCACCGCCCGCACCCTTCAACCCCAATGAAGAAGATTGGGAATCGTACGTAGACCGTTTCCAGATATACCTAGAGAGCAATGAGATGGAGGAAATCTCAGATCAGCGAAAAAGAGCTGTTTTTTTGACACACTGTGGGCCCGCAATTTTTAAAATGGCCAAGGCTTTGGCAAAGCCCGAGATGTCAAACAATTGACGTGGACCGAGCTCCAAAGAACATTAAAAGCCCATTATGCACTGGTGGTGTCAAATCTAATAAAGCGGCACGCGTTCTATCGGAGAGACCAGAAAGAAGATGAAACCATCGCTGATTTTGTAGCCGCCCTACGCCAAATAGGGGGAGCGTGCGAGTTTCTCAACTTAGATGAAGCGATGCAGGATCGAGTGATATTGGGGTTAAGAGACTCAACTATACAGAGCAAGCTACTGAACAAACCCAACATATCAGTAGCCGAAGCTATTGCAGAAGCATCGGCTGCCGAAGCCGCCAAAAAATCGGCAGATAAGATGAAACAAATGAATGCAAGCAACGATGAAATAAGCCCGGCCAGAGGAAAAAAACAATCTCCCACAACCACTCATTATGAAGAACTCGAGGAGATGTCAGAATCCGGGGAGGAAGTCGACAAAATCCACCGCCTGTACGCTAAAAAAAAAGGGCGCGAAAATAGGAATCGGCGGGAATGTGCTGGCTGCAGGGGGAACCATCCCCGAGCCGATTGCAGATTCCTTGATGCCATTTGCAGAGCATGCAAGAAAAGGGGGCATATCGAGAAAGTCTGCATAAACAAAAAGAATTACAGCCCAAAGAGACGAAACGACTCCCCAGCAAAGCCTGAGCCAAGACTCTCCAAGAGAAAGTGGCAGCGAAACAGGCAAGCCACTAACCGGGAGAAAGCATACCAAACTTTCACTATCGGAAGTGCTCAGACGGAAAGCGGGAAGAAAATAAAAATAGTTGTAAAAATCGAAGACAGCCCCTGCGAAATGGAAGTTGATTCTGGATCGTTCCTATCCATGGTGTCATGGGACACCCTCAAAAAACTAATTCCAGAAATCAAAATTAAGGAACTCCAGAGACAAAAACTAACCCTCAAAGATTATCAGGGAAACTGAATTCCTGTAATCGGCCTGGGACCTTTTCGAGTCATTTACAGGCAACATGTCACAGTACTACCCTTAACGATAGTCAACCGAGATCGACCAAGCCTCCTGGGTATCGAATGGTTCGCACCATTGGGCATCGGGATGACCGGAGTAGACCGGGTGGCCACAACTGACTGGGAAGAAGACCTGATCCAAGAATTCCAGGATGTCTTCGACGGCTCCCTACGCAGGTATCGGGGAAGCCCCATTTCGTTTAGTCTAGACCCACAGATAACCCCTAAAAGACTAAAGGCCAGACGGGTTCCTTTTGCTTTAAAAGCAAAAATAGAGGGACAACTAAATAAATTAATAGATCAAGGGGTTTTAGAATGGGTCAACCACGCTAGATGGGAAACACCAATTGTGACACCAATTAAACCAGACGGGTCGGTTCGTAATCTGTGACTACAAGGCTACCCTGAACCACGCGCTGCAACAGAGCGCGTACCCGGTGCCAGTTGTGCAACACCTACTGCACTCTCTTGGGGTAGGAAAAGTTTTCGCTAAACTAGACCTAGCACAAGCATACCAACAGCTCCCTGTAGACCCCTTAACGGCGGAAGCACAAACAATAGTGACTCACAAAGGGGCATTCAAATGTAACAGACTCCAATTTGGAGTAAGCGTAGCCCCAGGCGTTTTCCAGAGCCTCATGGAACGCCTGTTAAATGGCATAAAAGGGGTCGTGCCATACTTTGACGACGTCCTAATTTCAGCCAAAGATGTAACACAGCTTAAAAAAAGATTCAAAGAGGTCCTAAATAAATTCAGAGAATCTGGCCTTAAAGTAAAGAAAGAAAAGTGCTGCCTAATGACTGATCGCGTCAAGTTTTTAGGATATTTAATTGATGGAGAGGGCATACACCCCACCGAAAAAAAAGTCAGAGCTATAAAAGACGCACCAGCACCAAGGAATAAAACTGAGCTGCAGGCATTTTTGGGACTGATAAACTTTTATAATGTGTTCCTACCCCAAAAAGCCACAATAGTGGAACCATTGCATTGATTACTGGACAAGAAAACAATTTGGATATGGGGGCTTAGAGAAAAAAAAACTTTCCAAGGAATAAAAGACCTATTAACATCAAACACCGTTCTTATCCAGTTTAGCAACACACTGCCATTGACGGTGACCTGTGACGCCTCGCCATTCGGAGTTGGTGCCATCCTGAGCCACCAATTGCCTGATGGGAGAGAGGCACCCGTCGCATACTATTCAAAGACCCTTTCCAAAACCGAGTGTAATTACAGTCAGTTGGACAGAGAAGCTCTAGCAATTGTCGCCGGAGTGAAACGCTTCCACAAGTACCTATATGGTAGAACTTTTCAAATCGTAACAGACCACAAACCGCTACTGGGAATTTTGGCGGGAAACGAGCCCACACCGAATATTCTGTCCCCAAGAATGACTAGATGGTCAGAGTTCCTAGCAGCCTATTCCTATACTCTGACACATCACCCAGGGAAACAAATTTCCCATGCAGACGCTTTGAGCAAAGCACCATTGCCATCCACAGAGGAAGACCTGGCACCAACGATGACAGCAGTGCAGATAGAGACTTGCCCCGATCTACCCATATCTGCGAATGATGTCGCAAGAGCCACCGCAAAAGACCCATTGACTGCCCGCGTACTTAACTGGGTAGGTAAAGGCTGGCCGGAAAACCAAAAAACTGAGAACTTTAAACCTTTCCAGACCAGACAAACTGAACTCTCAATCCAAAAAGGTTGTTTATTGTGGGGTGATCGGGTAATTATTCCTAACAAATTACAAGCCAAGGTACTGGGTATGCTTCACGAAGGCCACTCGGGAATAGTTAAAATGAAAAGCCTCGCTAGAAGCTATGTCTGGTGGCCGGGTATAGATAGGGACATCAAATACTGGGTAAACTCATGCAATAAATGCCAAAGAATCAGGCCATCCTGCCAAAAGCACCCATAAGAGACTGGGAAACCCCAAGAGGCCCCTGGTCATGAATCCGCATTGATTTTGTGGGTCCTACCAAGGGGCATACGTTCCTGATTGTCATGGATGCATACTCTAATTGGCTGGAGGTAAAAATTATGCAATCAACGACAACAGAAACCGTTATAAAACAACTCGACAAACTATTTGCAACCCATGGCCTATCGGACGTCCTAGTGTCCGACAATGGGCCACAATTAACCAGTCTCCAATTCGAGCAATACCTAGCCTCCCTAGGTATAAGACATGCCCTAACCGTGCCGGCCCACCCGGCTGCAAACGGTAGGGCAAAGAGAATGGTCAGGTTTACCAAGGAGGGTTTCGAAAAAATGGACACTGGAGATGTCCAAAATAAAATAAATCGATTACTCACTCTCCAACATATTACACCCAGTACCAGAACCAACAAAACCCCAGCAGAATTACTGATGGGAAGGAAACTAAGGTCGCATCTAGACAGATTGCACCCAAATTTCACACCAGAAACACCCCCCCCCCCCTGATTCCTCCACTCATTTCAGGACCTTTGCAATAGGCGACTTAGTTTATGCAAAAAATTTTACCGGGGACCCATTATGGCTACCCGGACAAATTACACAAATAACAGGCCCCAAATCCTACCGACTAACAGTAGACGACGGCAGGGAATGGAAGCGGCACATAGACCAGCTTCGCTCCCGAAACAGAACGAAATGCAAACACACAACCACACATAGAAAAACACGATGAAATTCAAACCAAGGAGGGGGGGGGAAATGCGAGAAATCAATAAAGAACCGTTTAAATTAAACTCCGAAAATAATAACAATCAAAAAGAGCAAATAAAAGACTCACTGTTTGAAGAAAGTTGCGAGAAGAGTCCATCCAAAGGGGCCAGCCAGGCCAGCTCGACCTGCCCGGAGGAAACGGGAGGGAGTGGCAAAACTGCTGGCCTAAGAAACTCAGTAAAATGGCAGTAAAATGGCTGACTCACCCTTCCAGACGGTTCCATGGAGAAGGACTGAAGACACAGCAACCCCATCCGAACCGGTCGAAGTCTCCAACAATAATGAACCGCGCAAGTCCAGTCGAGTCAAGAGAAGCCCCACTTACCTGTGCGACTATGTCACCACGTAGGAACTGAACTAAGAGGGGAGGGGTGTTCTGTATAAATTTAGTAGACTCCAAATAACTCATTCTGATTGGTTACTAAAAAACTAATGGGGATAGGTTCAAAAGGAACCAATCCTCAAAGCCACACAAAGGTGGCAAAATCAAATGAAAGTCATTGGCTACAAACCGGCAGACAGAAAAGTATAAAAGGGCTGTCGCGGTTTGAGCCAATGTTCCATTTTGCAACTGTACTTGAAATAAAGACTTTGTTGTTGGAACCCGGTCTACCTCGCATTTTTCTGGATGGAACAGTTAGGAAATATGATGACTCCCCCAGCCATTTCTCCAGGTACCTCTCCAGATATCAGCTCAAATTAGGATGAACCAGTTCCAGGCATGTGTGGAGGGGAGTGGTCCTCCACTCCCCTCCACACATTGGTCAGTGGCTCCAAGCAACTGTTGGTCAGTGGCTCCAAGCAACTGTTTTTGAGAGGGATTTTCAGGTGGGGAAAGCACACAGCTTCAGCCAGCCAGTGATGAGGAACTGCCTTCTGCAGATGATCCAAGAACACATAGGGCAGTGAAAAGGCAGGAGCAGAGAAAATCATCCAGATTACACATGAGGAGGCAGCCTTCTTGCTGGACTGTGATAGAAGCTGTCTATTTCACACAGCAGATAGATAGAGGTGATGCTGGGAGCAACATGTTTGTTTCCTTGCTGTGTGTTCTTGCCTTGCCTTGCCTTGCCTTTGGATTTGTCTTTGTTTTTGTCTTGGAACTCACCTTTGCCTTGGGAACTGGTTTTGCCTAGTGGTCTGGACTTACCTTTGCCTTGAGGACTAGTGTAGACTTCATTCAAGTAGCCTATGGAACTTCTGATGAGGCTACCTAGATGGTTAATGAAACATCTCCAAGGAAACAAGAAATCTCAGAGAGCACCAAGGACCCCATAGCTCTCCTCGCCCTTTCTTCTTATCCTCCACTCCATATACCTCACTCTCTTCTGATGATGCTACCTAGATCAGGGCTGTCAAATTCATGGCCCATGGGCTGGATGTGTCACACACTGGCCACACCCACAGCCAATTTAGCGAAGGCGGGAAAGGCCCTGATAGATCACATGACACCGCCATGATGACATCAGTTTGACAGTCCTGATAGTTAATGAAACATCTACAAGGGAACAACCAAGCTCAGAGAGCACCAAGGACAGAGAAATTGCTAGTTACTTTTTACCAGTCTACCATTGAGAGCATTTTGGCATACTGTGTAACGGTGTGGTATGCTGCATGATCTGCAGTGGATAAGAAGATGCTCCAGAGAGTTGTAAACACAGCACAAAAAACTCATCGGTTGCTCTTTCTTCTTTGGAAGAGATTGCAAAGACCAGACTCCTCTCTAGAGGCACTAAAAATCTCCACAGACTGTTCTTATCCTGGTCATTCATATTTTGATCTGTTACCATCAGGGAGGCATGCTAGGTGTCTTAAAATGAGGATTAATAGATTGAGAAACAATTTCTTTTCCAAGGCAGTAATTGTCTTGAATCAAATAGTGCATTTGTGATCTAGTCCTATTATTATTATAATTATTATTTTAATTTTTAAAACTCTGTAGTGGGATTGTGATGTGGTGTTTGGGCCACTGTGCTGGAGTACCTTTCAAATTTCATTGCATTTGTGGAATGCAATGACAATAAAGGTGTTCTATTCTATTCTCCTCCTCTTCCTCCTCCTCCTCCCCTTGTCCACTCCCTTCTAGGACTAAAGTTACTACCCAATTTGATAATGAAACATCTGCAGGAAAACAACCAAGGTCTTCAAGACAGAAAACAGTGGCAGCCATGCTTTCTGAAAAATATCCTGGTATTCTTCAGAGCCTCCCTTGGACTTGGGCTCCATTTTCACAGAGTGAGCAGTGGGGAATTAATATTGCACAACAATCCATTTATCTGACAAATTAGGACTTTATCGACACCCCGGCAGATCGCGAATCCTTCAGATTTATTAGGTGCCACTAATGATCTGACAAAGTTCTTTGTGGCCCTTTTTAAAAAAAATGGAGATTGATGCTCGGGACAAGCACATTTCTTTTTTCTTTTTGAAAGAATTTTATTAATTTTTAAAAAACAAACATATACAAACAAAACACAAAACATAAAAACATAAAACATCTTTTTGAAAAGCAGCTTGATCCCGGGTTACATCTTTTTGTACAGACATAAATTCAAGTTCATGCTTACTTTTATATAACATTCCATATCTTATTTACCATTTTACATTTTCTATACAGCTTCTCCCCTTTTTTCACTCTCTTAATTCTATTTTATTTATTTTATCTCAATTTAAATCATACTTATATCCTTTGTCTGTCCTGTTTCAGCTGTCTATTATCTTTTCTCATTAACACAAAATTTCTTCTGTAATCACTGATTGGAGTATGACGTCCTTATATCTTTCCTCTAAGTTTAACACTTAAAATAATGCATAATTTTCATTCGGATTCTGCATAGTACATTCTAAAGCTACACTCAATATTTTAAAATAGGAAATATATATATATATATATAATATAACTAAAACAACAATCCATAGCAATTGAAATTATATCGTTAAAATTGATATTCATTTAAGTCTTAAACATTTTACACATTCCTTTCCAAATAAGTATCATGCTTCTATGGAAACACTCATAGATTTTGCTTAGTTACTTCCCCCTTATTTCACTTATATTTTAAAATATTATGTAATGACAATGTTCCCATTCCTTTTTAGTTCAGTTCTCTCATATTTCATTTCATTTATTTTATTCAAAAAAAATAAATCACTAAATTACATTAAATATTTTATCCCATTTTATAATCATATGTTGTTCCAATTTTCTAACATTATTTCAAATACAAATACAACAATACAGTCTTATGTACCTTTGCAGAATCTCTTTTTCAGTTATATTTTTACCCATTATCTCTAAATAAATCCTGTTTCTTTTCATCAAACTTTTGTAGCTTCTCTTCCCTTTCTTCTTCCCTTGCTTCTCCACTCTACCCTTTTTACCCCTTTGTCTCTTCATCTTCATTTCCCTCTTCTGTATTCCTCTTTTCTGTTGCTTTCTAACATTATATCTACTTTTCACCTTATTTTTTCCCTTTTTTGCTCATTTTTTTAAGTCTTAAATTCTCCATTCTCTTTCCCTCCTTTCCCCTTTCTTCCCCAGATAAAGTTGCTTGTTCATTAAAGATGGCTTCTTCTTCATCCCAATCTTCTTGTTCTTGTTGTTTCTCATATGTAGAAATCGCCAATTCTAAAAAATGAAAAATGGAGCCAAAAGATCCCTTTCCTTCTTGTTCCTCTTCTTTATATTTTATAAATTCCATTTTTAGTTCATCCAAAAGTAATGCCATTGTAAAAAAAAAAAAATTAAATAACACAAATGATTTAAATCATTCAAATAAGAATTTCCAAAAATCCCAAAGTCACCAAGCAATCCAAATACACACAGTATATTTCATTTAACACTTTGTTCTTTTTTTCACTTTCTCTTCCTGGGGTTGCAATTCAGTTACAAATTTCCAATTAAAATGTATCTTTTAGAAGTCTTGTTGTGATTTTGTTCTAGTCTTTTAAATTCCAAGCAATCTCCTCCAGCCAAATCTAAAGGCTAGGTCCCACTGGCCAACGGATGCAAAACGTATGCAAAATGGACACAGCGGATGAGCAAAATTTCCGGGGTGATTCCATCCGTTGTTATCCGCTCCAAAAAGTGCCCCAAATTTGTATAAATAGAATGGAAAAGAATGGAAAGGAATGGATGGGGGTAGTATGTAGCAAGGATGTTGAGCGGATGTTCATAGGAAGCCTAGCGGATGACAGCGGATGGAAGCGGATGACAAATCCGAAGGGCTTCCGGGGGAGAATTGCGAAGCGGATGCATAGCAGAAGGAGCGGATGCATAGCGGATGATGCATATGCATCACGGACGCCAACAGGATGCATAGCGGATGCATAGCGGATGCATAGCAGATGCATAGCAGATGCATAGCAGATGCATAGCAGATGCATAGCAGATGCATAGCAGATGCATAGTGGATGCATAGTGGATGCAAAGCATTCACTGCGCATGTGGGGAGGATGAATTGGGTCAGCTCTGCGGATATAAAAGAATGCAGCTCGCAAGCATTCAGCATTCAGAGGAAAGACGTGCTGCCACAGACATCTTCGAATAGCACCATGGTTCATCAGTCAGGGAAGAAGAGGAAGCCTGTGCCTACTCCTGCCAGCCCTGGCAAGAAGGACAGAACCACCATCCCACCCCCTGGCACTGAGTCTGAAGGTGCTGGTGCTTCTGCTGCTGCTGGTGGTGCTGCTGGTGGTGCTGCTGCTGGTGCTTCTCCTGCTGGTGCTGCTGGTGCTTCTCCTGCTG
>BLBF01000080.1:5595999-5617152 GCA_015471245.1 Laticauda colubrina | reverse complement strand
CTGGTGCTTCTCCTGCTGGTGCTGCTGGTGCTTCTCCTGCTGGTGCTACTCCTCCAGCTGCTAGTGGTGGTGGTGCTACTGCTGTGGTGGACCAGCCCCAAGGCCCTCAAAGCCCTGCTTCTCAAGCCCCTGAAGGCCCTGCTGCTCAAGCCCCTGCCAGAGGGAGGAAGAGGCAAGGGAAGGAGAAGGGAGAGAGGAAACAGGACACCCTTTCTGAGGAGCATGAGGAGGAGGTGCTGGAATGGCTGAGGGAGAACGAGTACCTGTGGAGAAAGGGCCACAGATTCTATTGCGACACCAAGAGAAAGCAGGCAGCTTGGAGATACAAGGCAGAGAGCCTGGGCTACACTTCAGATCTACTCCTGGGATGATGGAAGCACATGCACACCTGGTATGGCAAGCTACACCTGAAGAAATCTGGACATGCCGCTGTCAAGCTCACTGACCGGGAGATGTACGTCATGGCCAAGTGCAGCTTCCTGGAGGGTGAGGTCCACCACCGAGGAGCAGTCCCTCTGACAACCCTCTCCCTCAGACAGCCCACAGAGAGCCACTCCTCTTCCAGCCAGGAGCCAGCTACCGTGTCCAGGCAGGTGTCTTCGGAGGGCCCCATGGCAGAGACCCCCCCAGACAGCTGCACTCCCCATGCCAGAGGACGTGGATGATCCCCTGTCACAAACGGAGGAAGAAGCAGCAGCCACCAGAGACCAACCCACCCCCAGCTCCACCTCCACAGAAAGCAGGCAGAGAGGCAGACTGGAGGGCCAGAGCCACACAGTCCTGTTGGAGATCAGGGACGCAATCAAAACCAGCACAGATCTTTTCTTTCAGCTGGTCCACAGAGACATACCATCCTCGAACCGGAAGCCCTTCATCACTTACGTGAGCCAGACCTTCATGGATCTGCCCGAGGCCCAGTACCAGATGATGAAGCAGGAGATCACAGCACTTCTGCACAACCCTCCAGGCCCAGCTGAACCTTCTCCGACCCATTCTAGGTCGGCTCCTCCACCCCAGGCAATGTCACAGCCCTTCCACTGCTTTCAACAGCCCCTCACCTACCAAGGCTTCTAGTACCAGGACTTCCCACAGCAGAGGCAGCCCTTCCCAGTCCAGGCCCAGGTTCATCGCATGCCACAGAAGCCTCACCTCACCCAGCTGCAGACCAGACAGCCCCACTACACTCCTACTTCCTCCACCAGACAGCCAAGCCCGTCAATGGATAATCTGTCATCAGTCTTGGGCCTAACATCCCAGGTCCTTGATGAAGGGCCTCTCAACCTCACAGGACTGAGTCAGCTCTCTGAGAGCTTCCTGAACACACCATCCCCTGTTGTACTCTTGGGGCCAAGCACCCCAATGGTGCCTCAGACCAGCACTCCAGCCACAGCCACCTCCACAGTCCCTGCCCGCTTGAGATCTGAGACCATGGACATGCCTCAGATTGACTGAGAATAGTGCCAGAGACTGAGTTCTTACCTGTTCACTTTATCTTTGCTTAAAGACACTTTACTTGGTTCATTTTGCTTTATTAATAAAGTCATACAGTTTACTTAAGACAGTTATCAATAAAGGTTATCTTTGATTCACATACTTGGTTCATTTGATTTACTGAATGAAGTGTTGGTGAAAACTTTGAAAAAATGGTTAAGCCTTTGCATGCTTGTGGGATGGGTAAGGATAGTTGTGGGATAGGTAAGGATAGTTGTGGGATGGGTAAGGATAGTTGTGGAATGGGTAAGAATAGCTGTGGGATAGGTAAGGATAGCTGTGGGATAGATAAACTTCCAGTGCAAGCATAGTGAGACTGTATGGTCCACCGTCCTAGCTGCCACACATATGGCCCTTTATTATCATAACAATTTATTAATTGATCAACACATTTCAAAATAAACAAAGCTCTTTATTAATGACCTATTCATTGAAGGACCACTCAACATACATGGCACAATCTCATCAGTGTTATGCAACAGTCTTAAGAAAGCATCCATTAAGCATCTACCATCCTGTTTTGCCACCCCACTGCTCCAGCTGGGGAGTTGCACCAGTGTTTCAGGAGGTTGGGCTTCTTCTTCCCTTCACGTGAAGCTCTGTTGGGGCCTTGTACATCCACAGTGTCTATCAGGTTTAGTCCTTGCCTCAATTCACCAGGCTACATGTCCCCATTCCCTTGTTGATGTTCCACAAGCCTGTTCTGCAACACTGAGTACTGGGTGCGCATGAGATTGTGCAGGATGCAGCAAGTTTCCATGATGCTCCTCACAGTCTGTGGGTGATGTCACATGGTGCTGAGAAGTATCTGGAACCTGTTGACCAGGATGCCAAAGGCGTTCTCCACCACCCGTCTTGCCCTGGACAGCCTGTAGTTGAAGATCCTCTTTTCACGGGTAAGGTATCTTGAAGGGTAGGGCTTCATGAGGTAGGTTCTGAGGGAGAAGGCGTCATCACCGATGATGAAGTAGGGCACATCTTGTTTGTCATTGGGTAGGGGGGTCTGGATCAGGAAAACCCATGATGAGGTTGCGTTCCAGCCCATCCTTGAGGTGACTGGCATTGTATACCTGGCTATCTGAAGCTGACCCGTTGCCTGAAGCATTGATGTACATGAACCTGTAGTCAGCATCAACCATGGCAAAGAGGATGATACTGAAGAAGCCCTTGTAGTTGTGATAAGAGGACCCTGAGTTGGGTGGAGCTTTGCAGGCCACGTGCTTCCCATCTATGGCTCCAACAGTGTGGGGAAATTTCCACCTCTGATACCACTGTTCTGCAACTTTCCTCCAGCCTTCTTCAGTGGTGGGCCACTGGAGGAGCTCCTCCACATATTCTTCAATGATGGCCTGCACCACTTCTCTGACCACTTTGCTGATGCTGTTGTGTGGCACCCTCCAGGCATACTGCATGTTTCTGTATGTGGTTCCAGAGGCCAGGTGCTGCAGTCAGTGCCACCTTCAGTCCAGGGTCCAGGTTGGGACGGAAGTTGGTGCTCGGCTTCGTCAACCTGGGTCTCAGACGCTCTACAATTTCGTCAAACATGGCTGGTGGCTTCCTCATGAAGTGCTGGAATGCATGAGAGTCTTCATTCCTCAGCTCCACCATCAGCTTGTCATACAGTCCAAATTCCATTCTTCTCTCGATCCATCGTCGGACCCACACAGCTCTTGAACATCTCCTTCTTCTCCTTGCATAGAAAAGGTGAAACAGTCTGAACAGGGCTTGGTTCTGGTGTTGAATGATTGCAGCTACCAAAAGGACTGTGTGATGATCCATGGTGGAGATCAATGGATGATGTGGAAGAGCAAGACCAAGGGTGAAGGTACACCACGGCTGCTGGACTCATACTGAGATCCAGGTGATTTTCTCCCCCTTTTTATAGGAAATATCGGTTTTCCGCTAGGTGTCCTTCCACATACTCTAGGCATACTCCAGACATCCTAAATATCTGAGATACATCCCATATACAAACGTTTTGTCCGTTTTAATGCTTTATATACGAGATGCATCCGCTTACATCCTTTCTATTTCCATGCTACTAACGCTGTGTGGACGTTCCATGTACCTTTTGTTTCCTCCCTCTTTCTGTTTTCAGCTGCAGTGGATGTGAGTTGAGGGGATGGCCAGAGGATGTCGAGAGGATACAGCGGACGTTTAACGGATGACAACGGACATAGAACGTTTGTTGCCCATATGTGTCATGGATGTACATCGTACGCAGTGGAAAGTTCATTCACTCAAAAAGTTTTGTGCAGCTCAAAACTTCTTGCGCAGATGAAATCTCAGTGGATGGATGCTTGACGGATAGAGCATATGAAACATGTATGCAGTGAGTACACAACGGATGCATTGCGTTTTCCAATGGATGGCAAGCTTTTTTGTCCATTTTACATCCTCTTTGCATCCGTTGGTGCAGTGGGACATGGGGTTTAATCTTAATTCTTTTCCTCTCCCTTCCCACTTACAGCATAATTTTTTTTTTCCAGTGTTCAGAAATCTTTATTGTCCCCTTGGCTTTAATTTTCCAGTTTGATTACCTGCTGATGCCAAAGCAAGTTTTTCCAATTTCTCATTCATCTGCTGTCACCGTAAGGAAGGAGAGAAAAAACAAACTTTCCTTTTTCACTTTCATTCACTGCTTCCAGATCTTCTTTGGGAGCGATGTATCTTTTTCCAAAATTTAAATTACAAGATATCTTGGATGTTGCTTCTCCTCCCGGTCAGCCAAAACTTTCACTTTTCAGCTCCCTCCTGCACATTCTTTTCCAGATGAAAGTTTCTTTGTGGCGACCATTTTTGACTGCTCTGCCGTTTTCGGAAAAGGGAGTTAAGCCAGCTGAGGAGGGGGTGTGTGACTCCCCCCGACCCCTGCTAGGTCTCCTCTGTCTTCAGCTACCTCTACGGGGTAGCTATAGCCCAGAAGCCGGTTGGCTCAGGGCAGTCCAGTGGTGAGCACAGCAGAAACCATGCACAATCGCAGATACCTGCTGCCGCCGAGCCTTGCAAACCAGAAGTCCAAGCACAACATTCTTTATGCTAATGCAAAAGCTTAGTCAAATCTCCTCTGCTTTGGTTTTTATTTTATTTTTTTGTTCTATTGCTGGCTTCCATATCACAAGGGCCTTGCAATTTTTGGAGAATATGAAGAGGCTCTGGATTTTCCATTGTTTCTGTGATGATTAGTTTGCAAAAAAATAAAATAAAATCACACCTGGTGCAAGGGATCTTTAGAAATTTGCTTCTTCTCCAGGATCTCAAATTAAATAATGTTGCCAGTAAATGAGAATATTTGTTAGTCAGAGTTTAATTGTGGGATCCCTGTTTGGTTGTTTTCTTGAAGACATTTCATGAGCCAACTAGGTAACATCATCAATGCTAGAAGGAAATGGGGATTTGCTCTCTTTTTATATACAAGTGGCTTGAACTATCAGTGTTGGTGGGAGTCTTCCTGGTGATTCCTTGATTAGGTTGTTGTTTACTGTTCAGTTGTTTGGTTGAGTTGGTAGTAACTGAGGTGTTGCTTACTATCACTTGTATATATACAGAGAACCTTATTCCCTTCTAACACTGATGATGTAAGCTAGTTGGGTGTCATGAAAAGTCTGTGAGAAAGTCACCGAGCTCAGGAAACATCAAGGACACCACAATTGTTGCCCTCCCCTCCCCCTCCTCCCCCTCCTCCCTCCTCTCCACAAATCCCACTCCCTTCTAGCACTGGTGATGTTACCTAGTTGGATAATGGAATGTCAACAACCAAGCTCAGAGAACACCAAAAACTCCTCCATCTCCTCCTCCTCCTCCTCTTCCTCCTCTTCCTCTTCACAAACTCCACTTCCTTCCAGCACTGATGATGTTACTAGTTGGATAATGAAATGTCTATGAGAAAAGAACCAAGCTTTTGCAACAAAGATCCCTCAATATCTTTGCAATTTTCCCTGTAATAAACTTTTGCATTATTCAACCATCATTGAATTATTGCTTACCTAGAACAAGGACCATCACAGTACAGTAGAAGGAAATGGAAAAGGAAATCACACCACAGGTTCATAAAGCTACACTAGAGTGAGCATGGATTATTTTCAGCAGTTGGGAAAAAAAATCTCATTTAAGAACAGATCGAGATAAACTAGAAGTCTCAGGAAATGAATGGTGTGTGAGAGAGGCAGAATGATGGAACACAGACTCAAATGAGATTGCAATACCCACAGGCATTGTGAAGCACCAAAAATACCCTGGGAATTTGGAAGCTTCCATTCAATCAGCTGAGGAAGAAAAACAGGGATGTTCATCCATCCATCCATTTATTTATTCCTTACTTATTAATGCTTTTACATTTCGGTGCTCCTCTGGGAATTCACCCTATCCACACTTTAATCTCCCAAAATTAAAAGTTTTAACTGCAATAATGAAAGATAATGCAAACTAGAGAGAGAGGGAGGGGGGAGAAAGAGAGAGAGAGAGAGAGAGAGAATAAAAAAGTGCAAGAAAGCAAAAAAGAAAAATATATAAAACAGATGTAGGTTATTGCTCTTGCATAGATTTAATAATTTGGGGCAATTCTTCCTGGACTTGCTGACATCAGAATGGGAAAAATATTATCTATTGGATCTGCTTACAGTTTAGAGTTGAAATATGGAAGATGAGTTTTATATTTATTAACAAATGTGATCGTTTTAGGCCTCTGTTTGGATTTTCGGCTGAAGCATGGATGTGAGAAGTCATTGCTTATTGAAATTACAATTAAGAGTTGAGTTATGGAATGAAGGCTTTTATATCTGTTAGGTTCTTGAAGCTCTTTGAATTTCGTGGTTAATTTGCAGACATTTCATTACCTAACTAGGTAACATCTGTGCTGGAAGGGGATGAGATATGGGAGGAGGAGGAGGTGGGAAGGAGGAAGAGGAGGAGGACTGTTGAGTCCTTGGTGCTCCCTGAGTGTGGTTATTTTCTTGCAGACATTTCATTATCCAGCTAGGTAACCTCATCAGTGCTAGAAGGAAGTGTGAGTTTACAACTGTTAACTAAGAGGAGTTGAAACAATAATGAAACTGTGTATATGTCTCATGATGAGGATGGGAAGTCACTGTCAGGTGTGGTGAATCAGGGCCACATGATAAATTCCAGTTAGGCTGATTATTTGCTCATGCCTATATACTAAAATCTCATCAATTAACAGTTAGCATTAAATTGGAGTTAGATAAATGTTAGCAGAATTGAAGAGAGGTTGGACATAGACAGCTTATGGGGGACACAGTGACTCCAGACTGATTCTTCTCTTGATTCCACTCCCAGGGTCTGTCTGTCCTTCTCCTACAAGTGATTATATATGACAAGTCAAAAAGTGACAGGTCACACTAGACCAATGGTAGAAAATATTTATAGCTCAGGGTTGAACTGTGGGGTCTTTGGTGCTGTCTCAGCTTGATTGTTTTCTAGCAGATGTTTCATTACCAAATTAGATAACATCACCAACTAACTAACTAGGTAGCAAACTAACTAGCTAGCTAGATAACCAACTAACTAGCTACCTACCTAACTAGCTAGCTAACCAATTAACTAATCAACTAATCAACCAGCTAACATATGAATAAATATATGAATGAATGAACAAATGAATGAATGAACAAACTAATTAACTAAATAACTAGCTAACTAGCTAGCTAGCTAAGGAACTACCAGGACCAAATTAGTATGAGATAAGAGACAAAAAAAATTCAAGATGGGTTTGGATTAAAACCCTTATGGGAACACAATGACTCCAGGCTAATTCCTCTCTTGACTCCACCCATGGTCTCTGCCTCTCCTTCTCTTAGTCACTTTCTTAGGTTTATTTTTTTCTTCTCTCTTTTAATCTTCCATGAACTTTGGTGAGGTTTCTTTTCTCTTTTTCTTTTTTCTTTTTTGCTTTTTTGCAGCCTCCTGCCTGCGCATTCATAAACATTTAGGATTTATACAAAACGTATGTGCTTCCTCTTTAATTTCCAGTCTGACACTTTGCACCGAGTTTATATTTCACTCTGACAGCTCTCCCAGCATATAGATTTCAGTGGTGACAACTGCTGTATTACAGCAAATGTGTGTTTTATGAAGGCTGCAATGACAGAATGGATTGTTTTAGAGCTATGTTCATAATTAGTAATTAACTTCCTTTTTTTTTAACCCAAAAGAAAATAAAACTCTCATCGGAGTTCATCAAAGCACCTTTAAAAAAAATAAGTTCTCTATCCATGTATTATTTTAAAAAATGTAACAACCTATCACAAAACAGTATGATTTCTTTTTTTCTGACATCCATCAGCTTATCTGATTCCTAACAAAGCATTCTTTCACTAAAGCAGTTTCTGGTAACAACGTGTTGGAAAGCTTGTAAAATGAAAGAGTTTTAATAGCTAACCATTCACTATGACAATATCAGGGAAATCTCTCATAGCGTACATTGGACAGTTAAGCACTGTAATCTTCCTTTTGCTAGGGAGATCCAATAACTAAAAGGGGGAGTGAAAAAAACACACACCCAAGACCAGCCACAAAGGAAGATAATTCTTTGTTTTCCTGCAAAAAATAAAAATGAATATATAATCTCCCGCTTATTAAGTAGTTGAAAGATAAATGCACTTTTTTTTTTCTTTTTTCCTTTTGCTAACAATGCAGGTTGTAATAAGTTTCTATCCAGCGGCTCAGATGCCTGCTATCAGGAGGTTCTGTTGGAAATTAAAAATAACTCACAGCTCTGTTTTGCTTTAAAAGAATAATAACAATTAAACAGAAGCCTTGACTATCTATAGCTCTTTAAAATGACATATGGTGGTTATTTTTAATTTTTATCTTAATGAGATCAGCTTAATTAAATGTGAGCATCTCTGTGGAGAGAATAATGCTCTGAAGATTGGTCTCTATCCCCAGAGACACCAAGATGAAGATGCATGCTTCATTATTATTATTATTACTTGTTTTAATGTAAAACATTGGGAATTCTTTCTTAGAACACCCTCACAAAATGATGTAGTATCAGGAACAGTGGTGAAATGCTACCAGTTTGTCCAGGTCCAGCTGAACCAGGAGCAGAAATTGCAATCAGTTCAGCCAAACCGGTAATAAAAAAAGCTCTGATGATCAGCTGAGAGGAGAAAGAAGAGAAAAGCAAAGGATTAGCCCTCCCACCCACCTCTACATTTTTCTGTTCTTTATCCTTTCAGCTGATTGGCCCATGGGTTGGATCTGGACCATGGGGTGCTTAGATCTGGCCCATGAGCCTGACCTGGAGACAGCAAAGTTCTGGCCTGCAGTGCCTTGCCTGTGAAAACAGAGCTCCCACCACAACTCATCACGAAGAATTCGACAGTCCATTAGAAATGGAAGATGAGGATGATGAGGTCCATCACCTGTACGCCAACAAAAAAAGGCACAAAAAAAGAAATTGGCGGGAATGCGCTGGCTGAGGGGGAAACCACCCTCAAGCCGATTGCAGATTCCTTGATGCCTTCTGCCAAGCTTGCAAGAAGAGGGGACACATTGAAAAGGTCTGCAGGAATCAAAAAAATAACAGCCCAAACAGAAAGCAAAGCAAGCCGAAAAGAAATGGGAGCGCAACAAATGAACCAGAAACCGAGAAAAGACCCATCAAACTGTCACTATTGGAAGCACCCAGACGGAAAGTGGGAGAAAAGTCAAAATTGTTGTAAAAATTGAAGGAAGCCCCTGTGAGATGGAAGTTGATTCAGGATCCTTCCTGTCAATGGTGTCTTGGAACACAATCAGACAGTTGGTTCCAAACATCAAATTAAAAGAACTCCAGAAACAAAAATTAACTCTAAAAGACGACCAAGGAAACCAAATCCCTGTGGTAGGTCTAGGACATTTCCGAGTCATATACAAGCAGCATGCTGAAGTCCTGCCTCTAACCATAGTCGACTGGGACTGCCCCAGCCTCCTGGGCATCAAATGGTTCACACCATTGGGCATCGGAATGACCGGGGTGAGCTGAGTAGCCGCAACTGACTGGGAAGAGAGCCTGATACACGAGTTCCAGGATGTCTTCGACAGCACCTTAGACAGGTACCGGGGGACCTCAATTTCCTTTAGTTTAGACCCTCAGGTAGCTCCTAGAAGATTAAAAGCCAAACGAGTCCCCTTTGCCTTAAAGGCCAAAACTGATGAACAGTTAAATAAATTAATTGAGCAAGGGGTCATAGAACCAATTGACCATGCTAGATGGGAGACACTAATAGTAACACCTGTTAAACCTGATGGGTCGGTACGCATCTGCGGAGACTACAAGGCTACCCTGAACCATGCGTTGCAATAAAGTGCATACCCTGTACCAATCGTGCAACATTTACTGCACTCACTAGGGGGAGGAGAATTTTTTGCCAAACTTGATTTAGCCCATGCATATCAACAGCTTCCAGTAGACCCAATAACAACCGAGGCACAGACAATAGTAACTCACAGAGGGGCATTCAAATGGAACAGATTTCAATTTGGAGTGAGCGTTGCACCAGGCATTTTCCAAAGCCTTATGGAACGCCTACTAAATGGAATTAAAGGGATCATGCCATATTTTGATGACGTCCTAATTTTGGCTAAAAACACGACCCAATTAGAGAAAAGACTGAAAGAAGTATGAACAAAATTTAGAGAATCCGGCCTGAAAGTCAAAAAAGAAAAATGCTGTTTAATGACTGATCACTTCGATTTTTTGGAGTATTTAATTGACGGTTAGGGTATACACCCTACAGAAAAAAAAGTCAAGGCTATTAGAGACGCACCACAGCCAAAAGTCAAAATGGACTTACAAACATTTTTGGGTCTAATAAACTTCTATAACGTATTCCTCCCTCACAGGGCAACGATAGCTGAACCGTTACATCATTTATTGGATAAGAAAACTAGTTGGACTTGGGGGCATAAACAACAAAAAGCATTCCAAGGCATAAAAAAATCTGTTAACCTCAGACACCGTTCTTATTCAGTTTAGTAACACACTTCCATTGACGGTCACCTGTGACGCCTCACTGTTTGGATTCGGTGCCATCCTGAGCCACCAACTGCCTGACGGGAGAGAGGCACCCGTCACCTTTTACTTGAAAACACTTTCTAAAACAGAATGCAACTATAGTCAACTAGACAGAGAAGCCCTGGCAATTGTCGCCGGAGTTAAACATTTTCATGAGTACCTCTATGGGAGAACTTTTTCAATTGTAACTGACCATAAACCACTACTCGGAATTTTGGCGGGAAACAAACCCACACCGAACATTTTATCTCCTCAAATGACTCGATGGTCAGAACTCCTAGCAGCATACTCCTACACTTTGATACATCGACCCGGGAAACAGATCTCCCATACAGATGCATTAAGTTGAACACCGCTGCCCATGACGGAGGAAGACCCAGCGCCAACAATCACCACCCTGCAGATAGAAACCTGCCCCGAGCTACCAATATCTGCAAATGATGTCACCAGAGCAACCGCTAAAGACCCAGTGACTGCCCGCATTTTAAATTGGGTAGGTAAAGGTTGGCTGGAAAACCAAAAAACTGAAAACTTTAAACTTTTCCAGACCAGACAGACTGAACTGTCAATACAAAAGGGGTGTTTATTGTGGGATGATCGGGTGGTAATTCCTTCCAAATTAAAAACTAGAGTGTTAGGTATGCTTCATGAAGGCCACCCAGGCATCGTGAAAATGAAAAGCCTGGCTAGGAGCTATGTATGGTGGCCTGGTTTAGACAGAGATATTGAGTACTGGGTTGCCACACGCAATAAATGCCAGAAAACCAGGCCATCACCACCACAAGCTCTTATAAGGGAGTGGAAGACCCCACGAGGCCCCTGGTCTTGGATCCATATTGACTTTTCAGGTCCTACTAGGGGGCATCATACATTTTTGATTGTTGTAGATGCATACTCGAATTGGTTAGAAGTCGCAGTAATGTCATCTACAACAACCGACGCCGTTATAAAAAAGCTAAACAAGCTATTCACAACCCATGGGTTGCTGGAAAATGGGCCACAACTGACCGCTATACAATTTGAACAATATCTAGCCTCCTTAGGCATACGCCATGCACTAACTGCACCAGCTCACCCGGCGGCGAATGGTAAGGCTGAGAGAATGGTCAGGTTTACCAAGGAGGGTTTGGAGAAAATGGACCCAGGGGATGTCCAGGACAAAGTGGACCATTTTCTCACCCTCCAACATATCACCCCCAGCACTGTAACTAACAAAAGCCTGGCAGAATTGTTAATGGGGAGAAAACTTAGATCACATTTGGATAGGTTACATCCAAATTACACCTTTGAGAAACCTCCCGACTCCTCCAGCCGTTTCCGCACATTTGAAATCGGCGACCTAGTCTACGCAAAGAACTTTACCGGGCACCCTCTATGGCTTCCAGCCACAATCACACAAATAACAGGCCCCCGGTCCTACCGTCTGACTGTAGACGATGGCAGGGAATGGAAGCGGCACATAGACCAGCTTTGTTCCTGAAATATTGAGCAAAATACGACCGCGCAACCTCCAACAATAAAAATCAATGAAAACAAAACCAAAAAAAGGGGGGGGGGGAATACAAGAAAATAATACTGAAGGGAAAAAAGAACTGTTAAAAATAAACCCAGAACATCTAACCAATCAAAAAGAGCAAAAAAAACACTTACGTTTAGATAAAACTGGCAGAAATAATCCACAGGTAGAGGAACCCGTCCTGGAAGGGGCCAGCAAAGCCAGTTCGACCTGCCTGGGAAAACCAGGAGGGAGCCGCAAAATTACCGGCCTGAGCAACTCAAGCAATAGCAACCTTGCTGACTCACCCTTCCAGGAGGTTCCATGGAGAAGAGCCAGAGAGACAGCGATCCCATCCGAACTGCTCGAAGTCTCCAACAAGAATGAACCACACAAGTCAAGTAGAATAAGAAGAAGCCCCACCTACCTGCGCGACTACGTCACCTACATAGGACTAAACTAAGGGGGGAGGGGTGTTCTGTATAAAATGGTATACTCCAAACTATGCAATCTGATTGGCTAAAAGACTAAGCATTGGATTGGTTCATTAGGAACCAATCCAAAAGAGCCGCTGAAAGGCAGCAAAGTTAAATAGCAGCCATTGGCTACAACCAGGCAGGCAAGCCTGTATAAAAAGGCTGCTACGGCTTCAGCCAAACTGTTCCATTACTGTTGCTAAAGCCCATGTCACACCGAATCAACGGATGGAAAAAGGATGTAAAACGGACAAAAAAGCTTGCCATCCATTGGAAAACGCGATGTACTCACTGCCTCCATTTGGCTTCCTCTCTATCTGTCCAGCATCTGTTTATTGACATTTCATCTGCTCCGAAAGTTTTGGGCTGCCCAAAACTTTTGCATGGAAAATGTATCCAGTTCGTCCATTCTGAATCCGCTACGAATCCGTTACGCATCCGCTATATCCACTAGGCATCCGCTTCACATCCGCGCAACTCGCATCCGCTCGGATGCAGGGAGGAAGCGGAATGGATGCAGAACGGATGCAGAACGGATGCCTAGCGGATGCAGCACGGAAACAAAGCGTTTAAAACAGAAAAAACGTTCGCAGAGGGGACCTATCTAGGATATTTAGGATGCCTAGAGGATGCCTAGAGGATGCAAAGGGACACCTATACTGCCTATAAAAAGGGGGAGCAGCTCACCTGAATCTCACTTTCAGAACAGCAGCCAAGCTGTGCAGACCTCTGCAGCCTTCATCTGACTCTTCCTCTTCCACAGCATCCAGTCATGTCCACCGTGGATTGTGACAAAGTCCTTTCGGCAGCCACCATCCTTGTGCAACAGTGTGAAACCATCTACAGGCTCTGTGAACTCTACTCCAGGAAGAAAAGGAGGCACCCAAAAAAAGTCTGGGTCCAAAGATGGTTCGCTAGAAGAGCAGAGGATGGACTGTACAACAAGCTGATGGTGGAGCTCAGGAGCGAAGACACTTGGGCGTTCCAGACCTTCATGAGGATGCCTCCAGCCATGTTTGATGAACTTGTGCAGCGGCTGACACCCAGGTTGACCAAGACAAACACCAACTTCCGGCCCAGCCTGGAACCTGGGCTCAAGGTGGCACTCACTCTGCGCCACCTGGCCTCCGGGACCACCTACAGGAGCATGCAGTATGGCTGGAGGGTGCCACCCAACACCATCAGCATTGTGGTCAGAGAAGTGGTGCAGGCCATCATCGAAGAATACAAGGAGGAGCTCCTCCAGTACCCCTCCACTGAAGAAGGATGGAAGAAAGTTGCAGAGCAGTGGTATCAGAAGTGGAACTTCCCCCACACCGTTGGAGCCATAGATGGCAAGAACATGGCCTGCAAAGCTCCAGCCAAGTCGGGGTCCACTTATCACAACTACAAGGGCTTCTTAAACATCATCCTCTTTGCCATGGTCAATGCAGACTACAAGTTCATGTACATCAATGCTTCAGGCAATGGGTAATCTTCAGATGCCCAGGTATACAACGCCAGTGACCTCAAAGAGGGGCTGGAAGGCAACTTCATGGTGGGCTTCCCAGATCCAGACCTGCTGCCCAACGACAAGCAAGATGTTCCCTACTTCATCGTGGGGGATGACGCCTTCTCCCTCACAACCTACTTCATGAAGCCCTACACCTCCAAATACCTCACCCGTGAAGAGAGGATCTTCAACTACAGGCTGTTCAGGGTAAGACAGGTGGTGGAGAACGCCTTTGGCATCCTGGCCAACAGGTTCCAGGTACTTCTCACCAACATGCAGCATTGCCCAGAGACCATGAGGAGGATTGTGGAAGCTTGCTGCATCCTGCACTATCTCATGCGCACCCGCTACCCAGTCTTGCAGAACAGGCTTGTGGACCTCCAACAAGGCAATGGGGACATGGAGCCTGGGGAATGGAGGCAAGGACAAAACCTGATCAACACTGAGGATGTGCAAGGCCCCAACAGAGCCTCACGTGAGGCGAAGGAGCAGCGCAACCTCCTGGAACAGCTGGAGCAGTGGAGTGGCAAGACAGGATGGTAAATGCTTAATGGATGCTTCCTTCAGCCTGTCTCATCACATGGATGAGATTGGGCCATGTATGTTTGGTTGACCTACAATGAACAGGGCATTTAATAAAGAGTTGTGTTTATGTTGACATGTGTGGATAATTATTACATTATTATTTATAATAAAGGGCCATAGGTGTGGCACCTGGGAGGGTGGACCATACAGTCCCACTATGCTTGTACTGGAGGTTTATCTATCCCACTGCTATCCTTACCCATCCCACAGCCATTACCCATCCCACTGCTATCCTAACCCATCCCAAAGGTATCCTTACCCATCCCACAAGCAAGCAAAGGCTTAAACCATTTCTAAAATTTCCACCAAGACTTTATTAAAAAAAAGAAATGAAGCAAGTGTGTGAATCAAAAATAGACTTTATTAACAACAAGCTATAAGACAAAAATGAGTCTCTGGCACTCCTCTTGGTCACTCAGTCTCATGGGTGAAGGGTCCAGGTGCTGTGGAGGTGGCTGGTGCTGGAGTTCTTGTCATCAGCTCCTCCAGAAGCAGAAGCAGTAGAAGCCCCAGCCCCAGAAGAGTGAGCCCGTGCTGCAGAAGCCCCAGAAGAACCAGAGTGAGGGCCAGGGGGCAGGATGGTAGCCCTGTCCCTCTTGCCAGGGCTGGCAGCAGATGGCTGAGGCTTTCTGTGCTTCCGCATGGTTGTGGGGTTGTTGGCTGGCAGGGAGGCTGGCAGGAACCAAGGCTGGCAGCGAGGCTGGCAGGGAGAGTTGCAGCAAGGCTGGCAGCAAGGCTTGCAGGCAGACACGCAGGCAGGGCAGGCAAGGCAGCCAATCCATCCGGCAGCAGGTCTTTCCTCTGAATGGCGACCTGCTTCCGAGCTGCTTTCATTATATCCGCGGGGCTGATGCAATGCATCCTCCCTGCATGCGCAATTAATGCCAGGCATCCATTAGGCTTCCGCTGTGCATCCGCTTCATCTGTTCCGCGTCCGCTGTGCATCCGCTGTATCCGTTCCGCGTCTGCTTTTCTGAGGTCCCCTGGAAGCCTAGCGGATGTGCCATCTGCTCTCATCCGCTTCCATCCGGTGGGCTTCCGTTCCGCATCCGCTTTGCATCCGCCCTGTGTCCTCCATGCATCCGTGTTATCCGTTTTGGTTGTGCAAATTTTTGCCCCTTTTGAGAGCGGATAACAACGGATGGAACATTTTGCTCATCCGCTGTGTCCTTTTTGCATCCATTGGGCAGTGTGACATGGGCTTTACTTGAATAAAGACTTTGTTTGTTGGAACCCGGTCTACCTCGCGTTTTTCCGGACGGAACAAAAACAGATTATTATTTGACATGGAGTATACTGTATGATTGGCTAAATAATAGATATGTAGATATTAATAGAGAAGATGACAATAGGATAATAAGATAAAAGTTATAATGGACAAAGATAGATTAAGGCAGAGATGATGTTCAGTTCTGAGGAACCAGTTCTGGAGAACCAGTAGCAGAAATTTTGAGTAGTTGGAGGACCAGCAGATACCACCTCTGACTGGCCCCACCCCCATCTATTCTCTGCCTCCCGAGTTCCAGCTGATCGGCTGGGTTTTCTTTGGTTATTCTGCAGAGGTAAACAGAGCTGGAGAGCAGGTTAGTGGGATGGGGAGAGAATGGAGATTTTATAGTATCCTTCCCCTGCCACACCCCACCAAGCCACGCCCACAGAACCAGTAGTAAAAAAAAAAATGAATCCCATCCTTGAATTAAGAAATATGGATAAATGTACAGATAGCTAAGATTTATGTAAAAGTATGTATACTGTCACAGAAGCGTTGTAATGAATGGAAATGATATTGTATACAAGAAAAATTGTTTAATAAAAATATTTTTTTTAAAAAGATCTACTGAGAATTCATGTCTTCTCCTCAAGGGAGTATTTTAGGTTGCCAATAATGTATATTGACTCCTTCTCCAAAATTAATCTCTCTTTATACTGAGTATTTTTGTCCTGTGTCTCCTGAACTAAAGTTGTTCCTACTTTTATGGTGAAACATGTGGAGATCAAATTATGAAAAGGTAGAAATGCTTCCTAGAGCTTGGTCCCTCCCTTGATCTCTGACATCTTTTATATTGTGGTCATCTTTGTCATGTCAATTGTTACCATGTCTCCATGAAAACACAGATTTGTCTTTACTTTTTTTCTGCATAATGCCAGAAATGCCAGCTAAGAATGTAGCTTGCCTCTACATGTTGCTTTGATGGGCAACTCTTGAGGTCACAGACCACTTAACAGGTGCAGCATATCTAGGATTCCATTTTACTCATTATCTCTGCTGGAGTTAAAAGAAGTTGAGTGACCCCTTGTTATTTCAAAGGTGAGTGAGTCCATTAGCCTCTTGCTTTATTTTGAGGCTAATCAGGGGAAGAAAACAATTTCTGGCCAATGTACAAGCAACAAATGTCTTTTAAAAATTATCAGAAAGATCAGGAAGAGGGTCAACTCTTTGATAATTGCTAAGTAAGGACATTGCACATCTGCATTATTCAGAGTGAATTCACAATGCTCGAAAGGTGTGGAAAACAACAATGACTCATTTTCAGTGTCCATTTTGCAATGCTCAAAAGTGATGAGGCTAAATTTGGGAATATGATGGCAGGAAGGGGTATTGTGAGTCAGTTTAACTCCTTGAATCCAAATTACTGGTTATACACAACATTCTCAGCTGTTAAAAGTAGTTTGCTAAAGACAAAGGCTAATTTAATGTCTAGGCTTATCAAAGGAAAGTAAAAGGAAGGAATGTTCTATATATCTAGTGAGGATGCTCGTTTCTTTTCTCTCTCTCTCACACTCTCTCTCACTCTCTCTCTCTCTCTCTCTTTCTCTCTCTCTCCTCTGCATTTAGCAATAAAAGAAAATATTTGTAGCTCATGGTTGAAATGAAGGGTCATTGGTGCTCTCTGAACTTGGTTGTTTTCTTGCAGACATTTCATTCTCCCAACTAGGTAACATCACCAGCGCTGAAGATATTAACTAGTTTGAGTAATGGAAATGACTGTAAGAAAGTCTTCAAAAGAAAAAAAATAACCCAAGAAAGTCTAATTGCCTCCTGAAAAAAAGCACCTTTGAGATGACAATGACCTGCCCCAAATCAAATCTTCATCCCAACTGGAGACATTCCTCCAGACACTCCTTTTCCGGGTGCAGGGCAACATGTCCTTGATTCTGTGAGAAAGAATGTTGTTGTGTCTAGTCTTCTACCTCACTATGAAATCGTCCTTTCCAAATTGCCAGGCACTAAATGTGGCAGCCTTGAAGCTGACACTATATGAGAGGAATAGTTGTCTAGTTTTTTTTTTTTTCTTTTTAATTCTCCAATGATAGAGCACTGAAGGCAAATTATTCCATTGGTTGATTTCTGTCACCATTAGGAAATTTCTCCTTAGTTCTAATTTCCTTCTCATTTTTTCCAACCATTCTTTGTGTGCTTTACCTGTGCTGACATAGTGATTAGAATGCAGTATTGCAGACTAACTACCAGCAGTTCAACCCTGGCTCAAGATTGACTCAGCCTTCCATCCTTCCGAGTTTGGTAAAATGAGGATTATTGGGGGCAATATGCTGACCTGTGCAAACAACTTAAGAGAGGGCTGTAATGCACCATGAAGTGGTATATAAGTGCTATTGCTATAGTGATTTTTAACCACTTCTGCTAAACCTGCTACACTAAGTTCAAATGAGACTGGGACTGTATAATTCAGCATTTGGTACAAATAAATATTTCACATTAAAAGGCATATCATAATTTCATTGATTTGGGGGGAAATATAAACAACATTTTGTTCAGCTGAGTTTCAGGTTTAATATGATGCAAGGAACAACACTTAAGTAGCAAAGGAATTGGACTTTGGCATGGAGAGTTATTTGTTTGACTTGCTTGGGCAGAAAGGAAAAAAAAAACAAAGAAAGAAGAATTTAAAAATGCAGACATGGCAAAAGAAATAATTGCAGAGAGAGAGGGAGGGAGAGAGAGAGAGAAAAGAGAGCACATTGCCCTTTCAAAGAGGATAATGGGCCTGCAAGAGCAAAGAAATTTGCATTAAAAGACCAGCTGTGCATTAGGTGTTGAATACAATAGGGAGTGACATAAATTATCATAGTAAGTAAATGGACATTTAAGAATTCTTGTGGGAGGCAGTTATCTTCCACCGGAATGGAATGGGGATTGTAGGTCTAGTTGGCTGTGTCTTTGCCTGTATTCACATTTAGCAGACAAGAAATTGGTCTATTTCTAGACTTTATTGAAGGCAGTGAACCCATCTTAGAGTTGATAGGATAGCAGTGTTCCAATATCAAAGGGGCTGCCACAAAGAACAGAAGATCAACCTATTCTCCAAAGCCCCCGAAGATAGGACAAAATGCAATGGATGGAAACAAGTCAATGAGAGATCCAACCTAGAACTAAGGAGAAATGTCCTGACAGTTAGAACAAATTAAAGCAGAAGTTGTGGAAGCTCTGTCACTGCAGGTTTTTAAGAAGATTTTGGATAGCCATTTTTCTGCAATGGTGTATGGTGTCCTACTTTTGCTGTGTTTGAAATAGAAAACCTCCAAAGTCTCTTCCAACTTTGTTATTGTGTTATTCTTGATTGCCCCTTTAAGTTTCTCTGGTGTTTTAATTCCCTGTTTAAAAATAGTTGGTTATAAGCTAATTCAACTGTAGCAAAATTTAAAAGAAATCAGATAACATGAAATGTGCATGAAATAGATTATTGTCCCTGTATCCAGTGGGGACAATCCAAATTGAGAATATCCCGGCTGAAATAAAAACAGTTGTAAAACAGAATAAAATTGTTGTAAAACTGTTCAAACTTGACAGCTTTAAGACTTGTGGACTTCAACTCCCAGAATTGCTCCTCCAATCATGTTGGTTCAGGAATTATGGGAGTTGAAGTTCACAAGTCTTAAACTTGCCAAGTTTGAAAACTCTTGAATTAAACTGACTTTCCAAAGTGAATCAGGCAGTTGATTTGAATTGAGATGTTCAGCAAATTGGATGACTATTTCTGTGATGCAGTAATAAAGAGCTTGGATTATAAATGGCGAGATGAAGGTTCAAATCCAGCATCAACCATATAAACTTGTCTGAGACATTCTTTAGGCCAACTCACAGGGTTGCTATGATAGAGAAATGTGGCTGAATGTTCTCAGGAGTTGCAAGAGGAAGCTCTTTCTTTGAGGGCAAACAGATAGCACAACTTGGAATGCCTGGTAGGCGGGAAGAGAAAAAGGTTTGATCTTCCTTAGCAATTCACAGAGTACTGTATAACTTTGTAGAAAAATGCTTCAGTCTATCAGTAGGTGAACAACAATAAAGGAACTACTCTGAAGTAACTCCAAGTATTTTTCTTGGTTCTTTGGTCATGACAGAAAAGAAATACAAGAGATTGCATGATACCTTGAGTTGTGGAGGAAAAACAGGGTATAAATCTAGCAAATAAATGTAAATTGATGTATGTGGAAATGTTAAATGAATGGATGATTAACAACTGAAGATTTTAATTAGTTCTTTTATTTGATAGTTCTCCTCCATACAATTTGTGAATTGTGAGATTTGGCAGAGAAAAGAACAGTCCGGACAAAATGTAAATTTATGGAGTTCATTGAGCAATGGCCAAGGGCTTTAACAATAGATCACTGAAATCTGTGTAAGACAGGTCTGTCAATTGTTCTAATCTCCAATCTCTAATGACATCTCCAGACTTACAAAGTAGCAGGTTGCCTCTTAACAGGAACTGTCAAAAATTATTGTTGGACAATAATTTGTTGTTAACCACTGAATCTGCCAGTCATGATGATTCTGCCTGACCGGTTTTCAAATATTCAGGAATACATTTATATTTTTAAATACCATACAGATCAGTTGCTCCCATGCCACCATGTGATCCACTCTGGGGATCATGAGATCCTCGTCCCTCTCTGCCACCACAAGATCCAGAAATGAAATATCCTCAAGAAATTTCTAAGAGATGTATTCAGAGACTAGTTCATCCAAATTCAATTTGTGATTCTTTTTTTCTTCAAATTAAAGAGTGGTAACTTCAAACCATCATATGCCAGACTAAATCATCTATACATTGTATTTTCTTCCTCACAGTAGCCAAATAAACTGCATATTAGGTATTAGGTATGCTCACCATCTTGAGTTGATGATGGTGATGATTATGATTATGTGGGATTAGAAAAAAAAATCTAAAAAGCTCCAATTTCTTTTTCCTGAAAAACTCCCTATCTCACCCAACTGACTGTAAAAAGTCTTGATTATATGCAGTAGTAAAACATGTAGTGGGTTTTGGGAAGAGCATGGAAACACTACCTGAAATATTCATGGTTTCCAATTCTACCAATCAAAGGTTTAATTCATCTATACATATCATTTATACATTAAAGAAACCAGACTGTCTCATGCTACAGAGGAAACTTATCTTGCTTGGTTTTGTGCACAGGAGTAACTATAAAATCTATAAAAATAATGAAAGGTAGCTAGGTAGATGAATAGATAGAAAGATAAATATAAAGATAAAAGGGACATAGAAGACAATGAGAGAGGATAGATAGATAGATAGATAGATAGATAGATAGATAGATAGATAGATAGATAGAT
>BLBF01000080.1:5583787-5595989 GCA_015471245.1 Laticauda colubrina | reverse complement strand
GATAGATAGATAGATAGATAGATAGATAGATAGATAGATAGATAGATGATAGATGGTAGATAAATGGTAGATAGATAGTAGATAGATGGTAGATAGATGACAGGTGATAGATAGATAGAATTTAAGTTGCATTAACAGAGGGATACAATCATGATCAAGTGAGGTACTATTACTCTATAAACTTAGTAAGACTGCACCTAGAATACTGCATTCAGTTTTGGTCACAAAACTATAAAAAGATGTTGAGGCTCTTGAGAACAGCCAAGATGATCAGGGGACTGGAAGATAAAACATGAAAAACGGTTATAGGAACTGGCCATGGCTAGTCTAGTGAACAGAAGGACCAGGAGAGGCATGATAGAAGTCTTCCAAAATTTGAGGGACTGTCACAGAGAGGAATGGGTCAAATTGCTTTCCAAAGCACCTGAAGGCCAGATGGAAACTGATCAAATAGAGATTCAATCTAGAAATAAGTAGAAATTTTCTGACAATGAGAACAATCATCCAATGGAACAGCTTGCCTTTGGAGTTGTGGAAGCTTCATCACTGAAGGCTTTCAAGGGGAGATTGGACTGTGATTTGTCAGGGATGGTGTAGGGTCTCCTGCTTGGGTGGGCAGGTTGGACCAAATGATCTACAAGGTCCCTTCCAACTCTGTTCATCTGTAAATTCCAGGAATTCTTGGAATTGAAGTCCACGAGTCTTATGCTGGCTGAGGAATTCTGGGAGTTGAAGACCACTGGTGTCCACATAAGAAGCTAGATAGATTCAGCCTAAATCATATTATTGCAGAATGAGAAGCTTGTCCAATGGTCTCCAGACTAGACAACATGTAGACTTGTAGACTTCAACTCCCAGAATTCCTGAGCAAGCCATTCTGGCTGGGGAATTCTGGCAGTTGAAGTTCACAAGTCTTAAAGATGCCAAGTTTGGATAGCCTAGAGGTATCTAAACTTGGCATCTTTAAGACTTGTGGACTTCAATGTTACGGGCTATAGTCAACCACACTAATCTAGAGCAGGACTGTCAAACTTCCTTTCCACTGACCAGATGCATCATACCCTGGCCATGCCCACACCCAATTTAGCCAAGGGTAAAATAGTCTTGATATGTCAGGTGATGCTGCTATGATGACATAGGTTTGACACCCCTGGTCTACAGGGGAAATGACTGGCTGAAATCATAGCCAAAGAGAGCACCAGAAGATGGGTTTTCTGATTCCTACTTACTATATGATCCTTACTTACCCTGGCTCCAGCAGTGGGATCCTACCTCTTCCCCTACCAGTTCGTTGATCATGTGTGCACCTATCGTGCATGCATGAAAAGGCCACACACCAGATAAGGCCTGCAGCGTCAATCAGCTGAGAGGATAAAGAAGAGAAAAGCACATGGGCAGGTGGGAGGGCCGATCCTGCACTTTTCTCTTCTTTCTCCTCTCAGCTGATTGTGGGAGACTTTTTTCCCTCCTATCAGCTGATCATCAGAGGCTTTTCTTTACTACCAGTTCAACCAAATCAGTCTGAGCCGGAAGCATACCACCACTGCCTGGCTCTTATACATGTGTATATTCACAAACACAAACAAACACACATGGAGAAAACAGTGGGTTACCTTCTGTTCTGCTTTAAGTCTTCCCTTAAGGCTAGGTCCCACTGGCCAACGGATGCAAAACGTATGCAAAGAGGACACAGCAGATGAGCAAAATTTCGGGGGTGGCTCCATCCATTGTTATCCGCTCCAAAAAGTGGCCCAAATTTGCATAAACAAAATGGAAAAGAACGGAAAGGAATGGACGGGGGTAGTATGTAGCAGGGATGTTAAGAGGATGTTCACAGGAAGCCTAGAGGATGGAAGTGGATGACACCTCCAAAGGGCTTCCGGGGGAGAATTGCGAAGCGGACATATAGCGGAAGAGGCGGATGCATAGCGGATGACGTGGATGCATCACGGATGCCTATAGGAAGCAAAGCGGATGCCACACGGATGTATATCGGATGCAAAGCATTCACTGTGCATGCGGGGAGTATGAATTGTGTCAGCTCTGTGGATATAAAAGGATGAGCTCGCAGGCAGTCGGCATTAAGAGGAAAGACGTGCTGCCACAGACATCTTCAAATAACACCATGGTTCGTCAGTCAGGGAAGAAAAGAAAGCCTGTGCCTACTCCTGCCAGCCCTGGCAAGAAGGACAGAACCACCATGCCACCCCCTGGCACTGACTCTGAAGCTGCTGGTGCTGGTGCTGCTGGTGCTTCTCCTGCTGCTGGTGCTGCTGGTGCTACTGATGCTGCTGGTGCTGCTGGTGCTGCTGGTGCTGCTGGTGCTGCTGCTACTGCTACTGCTGCTACTGCTGCTGCTGTGGTAGACCAGCCCCAAGGCCCTCAAAGCCCTGCTGGTGAAGCCCCTGAAGGCCCTGCTGCTAAAGGCCTTGCCAGAGGGAGGAAAAGGCAAGGGAAGGAGAAGAGAGAGAGGAAACAGTACACCGTTTCCGAGGAGCATGAGGAGGAAGTGCTGGAATGGCTGAGGGAGAATGCATACCTCTGGAGAAAGGGCCACAGACTGTATAATGACACCAAGAAGAAGCAGGCAGCTTGGAGAGACAAGACAGAGAGCCTGGGCTACACTATGGATGTCCTCCAGGGATGGTGGAAGCACATGCACACCTGGTATGGCAAGCTACACCTGAAGAAATCTGGGCAGGCCGCTGTCAAGCTCACCCGACCGGGAGATGTACGTCATGGCCAAGTGCAGCTTCCTGGAGGGTGAGATCTGCCACCGAGGAGCAGCCCCTCTGACACCCCTCTCCCTCAGACAGCCCGCAGACAGCCAGTCCTCTTCTAGCCAGGAGACAGCTGCCCTGTCCAGGCAGGTGTTTTCGGAGGGCCCCACAGCAGAGACCCCCCCAACATCTGCACTCCCCATGCCGGCGGACTTGGAGGATCCCCTGTCACAAATGGAGCAAGAAGCGGCAGCCACCAGAGACCAACCCACACCCACCCAGCTCCAAAGGATGCAGGCAGAGAGGCAGACTGGAGGGCCAAAGCCACACTGTCCTGTTGGAGATCAGGGACACAATCAAGACCAGCACAGGATTTCTCTCTCAGCTGGTCCACAGCGACATACCATCCTCGGACCGGAAGCCCTTCATCACCTACTTGAGCTAGACCCTCAGGGACCTGCCCGAGGCCCATTACCAGGTGATGAAGGAGAAGATAACAGCACTTCTGCACAACCCTCAAGGCCCAGCTGAACCTGCTCTGACCCAGTACAGGTCTGCTCCTCCACCCCAGGTAGTGTCACAGCCTTTCCACTGCTTTCAACAGCCCCTCACTATCAAGGCTACGAGTACAGGACTTCCCATAGCAGAAACAGCCCTTCCCAGTCCAGGCCCAGGTTCATCGCAGGCCACACCTCACCCAGCTGCAGACCAGACAGCCCCACTACACTCCTCCTTCCTCCACCCCACAGCCAAGCCTGTCAATGGACAATCTGTGATCAGTCTTGTGCCTGACATCCCAGGTACTTGATGAAGGGCCTCTCAACCTCATGGGACTGAGTCAGCTCTCTGAGAGCTTCCTGAACACATCATCCCCTGTTGTACTCTTGGGGCCAAGCACCCCAATGGTGCCTGAGACCAGCACTCCAGCCACAGCCACCTCCACAGTCCCTGCCCATTTAACAGCTGAGACCATGGACATGCCTCAGAGTGACTGAGAATAGGGCCAGAGACTGAGTTGTTACCTGTTCACTTTATCTTTGCTTAAGATACTTTACTTGGTTCATTTTGCTTTTTTAATAAAGCCACACAGTTTACTTAAAACAGTTATTAATTAAGGTTATCTTTGCTTAACACACTTAGTTCATTTTTTTTGCTTAATAAAGTGTTGGTGAAAACTTTGAAAAAATGGTTAATCCTTTGCATGCTTGTGGGATGTGTAAGGATAGTTGTGGGATAGGTAAGGATAGCTCTGGGATAGATAAACCTCCAGTGCAAGCATAGTGGAACTGTGTGGTCCACCATCCCAACGATCCAGATGATTTCCTCCCCCTTTTTATAGAAAATATCAGTTGTCTGCTAGGTGTCCTTCCACATACTCTAGGCATACTCCAGACATCCTAAATATCCGAGATACATCCCATATACAAACATTTTGTCCATTTTAATGCTTTATATACGAGATGCATCCGCTTACATCCTTTCTATTTCCGTGCTACTAATGCTATGTGGACGTTCCATGTACCTTTCATTTTCTCCCGCTTTCAGTTTTCAGCTGGAGCGGATGTGAGTTGCGAGGATGGCCAGAGGATGTCGAGAGGATACAACAGATGTTTAATGGATGATAATGGACATAGAACGTTTGTTGCCCGTATATGTCGCGGATGTACATCGTATGTGGTGGAAAGTTCATCCGTTCAAAAAGTTTTGTGCAGCTCAAAACTTCTTGCGTGGATGAAATCTTTGTGGACAGATGCTCGATGGATAGAGTGTATGAAACACGTATGCAATGAGTACACAATGGATGCATCGTGTTTTCCAATGGATGGCAAGCTTTTTTGTCCTTTTTACATCCTCTTTGCACCCGTTGGTGCAGTGGGACATGGGTTTTAAATAAAGAAGCAAAGACTAGTTAAATACAAAAATGCAAATAACAGAAAACCACTTACAAAGCTTTTCCAAATGACAAAGCATGGGAGAAAGTAATGGAACACCTGGCCACCAAAAAAAAACAAAAACCAAGCAACAACACCTGTGTTCTTTATCAGTATTGAAGTCTGTAAAGTCAAAGCAAAGAACCATGGCTTTGAGGTAAAGGATTTCAATTTTGCTGAGGGAAAAAAAAAGACTCGTATTATTATTTCTTTTGTTAAGAGCAGGATATAATATTATCCAGAAAAGCACCAGTCTTTGAGGGCCCCAGAAGGCTGAGTTTCAAAATACCTATTGTGGATCATCCTGGTAAAGATTTATGACTTCGGATAAACAGATCTATAGGCTATCCAAAAAGGCACAGTCGTAACTGGAATCGAAGCGCAGACAGTGTGAGAAAAACTGAACTCCAAGAGAAACATTATTAAAGAAACAGAGTGATGAATATATATATATATATATATATATATATATATATATATATGCTGTTTAGCTTCCTTCGGGTATTATCCCACGTCATTGTAGTTCTGTTAAAGTTGTAGCAACGTTTCAGCAGAATCTCATCTGCCATCATCAGGCTTCTGTATGGATGTGTGTCTCACAGCTCCTGGTTTTAAATTTGAGGCTGGTCCATACATATACATATATGTATGGCAGATGAGATTCTGCTGAAACGTTGCTACAACTTTAACAGAACTACAATGACATGGGATAATACCCGAAGGAAGCTAAACAGCACACATGTAAGTACCCGCGAAAACCTAAGAAAACATATATATATATATATATAAAAACCTGGGCAGTGTGTTACGGCTAAGAGGATGAAGGTTTATTCCTGGAACAGGATATCTTTGCGATAGTGGCAAATATCTGTAGCTGGAGTGTAGGATGTGAGAAGATGTTTGTTATTCGAGCTTTCTGAACATTTCATTAGCTGATTAGGTGATGTCTTCAGCAGAATTTATGGAAGGTCAACTTTAAGCCCATGTCACAGTGAACCAACGGATGCAAAGCGGATGTAAAATGGACAAAAAACCTTGCCATCCGTTCGAAAACGCGATGTACTCACTGCCTACGTTTTGCTTCCTCTCTATCCGTCCAGCATCTGTTTATTGACGTTTCATCCCCTCCAAAAGTTTTGGGCTGCCTAAAACTTTTGCGTGGAAAATGTATCCAGTTCATCCGCTACGCATCCGCTACGCATCCGTTATGCATCCGCTATATCCGCTAGGCATTTCCTCCGCATCCGTGCAACTCACATCCGCTTGGATGCAGGGAGGAAGCGGAACGGACGCAGAACAGATGCAGAACGGATGCAGAATGGATGCCAAGCAGAAACAAAGCGTTTAAAATGGAAAAAATGTTCGCAAAGGGGACCTATCTCGGATATTAAGGATGTCTACAGGATGCCTAGAGAATGCCTAGAGGATGCAAAGGGACACCTATACTGCCTATAAAAAGGGGGAGCAACTCGTCTGCATCTCACTTTCAGACCAGCAGCCTAGCTGTGAAGACCTCTGCAGCCTTCATCTGACTCTTCCTCTTCCACAGCATCTAGTCATGTCCACCGTGGATTGTGACAAAGTCCTTTCGGCAGCCACCATCCTTCTGCAACAGTGCGAAACCATCTACAGGCTCTGTGAACTCTACTACGGGAAGAAAAGGAGCCACCCAAAAAAAAATCTGGGTCCAAAGATGGTTCGCCAGAAGAGCAGAGGACGGACTGCACAACAAGCTGATGGTGGAGCTCAGGAGCGAAGACACTCGGGTGTTCCAGAACTTCATGAGGATGTCTCCAGCCATGTTTGATGAAGTTGTGCAGTGCCTGACACCCAAGTTGACCAAGACAAACACCAACTTCCCGCCCAGCCTGGAACCTGGGCTCAAGGTGGCACTCACTCTGCGCCACCTGGCCTCCGGGACCACCTACAGGAGCATGCAGTATGGCTGGAGGGTGCCACCCAACACCATCAGCTTTGTAGTCAGAGAAGTGGTGCAGGCCATCATCGAAGAATACAAGGAGGAGCTCCTCCAGTGCCCCTCCACTGAAGAAGGATGGAAGAAAGTTGCAGAGCAGTGGTATCAGAGGTGGACCTTCCCACACACCGTTGGAGCCATCAATGGCAAGCACGTGGCCTGCAAAGCGCCAGCCAAGTCGGGGTCCACTTATTTCAACTCCAAGGGCTTCTTCAGCATCATCCTCTTCGCCATGGTCGATGCTGACTACAAGTTCATGTACATCGATGCTTCAGGCAGCGGCTCATCTTCGGATGCCCAGGTATACAACGCCAGTGACCTCAAGGAGGGGCTGGAAGGCAACCTCATGGTGGGCTTCCCAGATCCAGACCCGCTGCCCAACGACACACAAGATATGCCCTACTTCATCGTGGGGGATGACGCCTTCTCCCTCACAACCTACCTCATGAAGCCCTACACCTCCAAATACCTCACCCGTGAAGAGAGGATCTTCAACTACAGGCTGTTCAGGGCAAGACAGGTGGTGGAGAACACCTTTGGCATCCTGGCCAACAGGTTCCAGATACTTCTCACCAACATGCAGCATAGCCCAGTGACCATGAGGAGTATCGTGGAAGCTTGCTGCATCCTGCACAATCTCATGCGCACCCGCTACCCAGTCTTGCAGAACAGGCTTATGGACCATCAACAAGGCAATAGGGACATAGAGCCTGGGAATGGAGGCAAGGGCAAAACCTCATTGACACTGAGGATGTGCAAGGCCCCAACAGAGCCTCACATGAGGCGAAGAAGCAGCGTAACCTCCTGAAACACTGGTGCAACTCCCCAGCTGGAGCAATGGGGTGGCAAGACAGGATGATAGATGCTTAATGGATGCTTCCTTGAGCCTCATCACACTGATGAGATTGTGCCATGTATGTTGAGTGGCCCGCCAATGAACAGGGCATTTAATAAAGAGTTGTGTTTATGCTGACATGTGTGGATGATTGATTATATCGTTATTGATAATAAAGGGCCATAGGTGTGGCACCTGGGAGAGTGGACCATACAGTCCCACTATGCTTGCACTGGAAGTTTATCTATCCCACAGCTATTACCCATCCCAAAGGTATCCCTGCCCATCCCACAGGTATCCCTGCCCATCCAACAGCTATCTTAACCCATCCCACAAGCATGCAAAGGCTTAAACCATTTCTGAAAAGTTTCCAGCAAGACTTTATTAAAAAAAAGAAATGAAGCAAGTGTGTGAATCAAAAATAGACTTTATTAACAACAAGCTATAAAACAAAAATGAGTCTCTGGCACTCCTCTTGGTCGCTCAGTCTCAGGGGTGAAGGGTCCAGGTGCTGTGGAGGTGGCTGGTGCTGGAGTGCTTGTCATCAGCTCCTCCAGAAGCAGAAGCAGCAGAAGCTCCAGCCCCAGAAGAGTGAGCCCATGCTGCAGAAGCCCCAGCAGAACCAGAGTGAGGGCCAGGGGGCAGGATGGTAGCCCTGTCCCTCTTGCAAGGGCTGGCAGCAGATGGCTGAGGCTTGCTGTGCTTCAGCATGGTTGTGGGTTTGCTGGCTGACAGGGAGGCTGGCAGGGAGAGTTGCAGCAAGGCTGGCAGCAAGGCTTGCAGGCAGACATGCAGGCAGGGCAGGCAAGGCAGCCAATCCTTCCGGCAGCAGGTCTTTCCTCTGAATGGCGACCTGCTTCCGAGCTGCTTCTGTTATATCCACGGGGCTGATGCAATGCATCCTCCCCGCATGCGCAATTAATGGCAGGTATCCGCTAGGCTTCTGCTGTGCATCCACTGTGCATCCGCTTCATCCGGTGTGCATCCGCTCTGCATCTGCTGTATCTGTTCCGCGTCCGCTTCGCTGAGGCTCCCCGGAAGCCCTGCGGCTGCACCATCCGCTCCCATCCGCTTCCATCCACTCGGCTTCCATTCCGCATCCGCTTTCCATCTGCCCTGCGTCCTCCCCGCATCCGTGTTATCCGCTCCAGTTATGCAAATGTTTGCCCCTTTTGAGAGCGGATAACAATGGATGGAACATTTTGCTCGTCCGCTGTGTCCTTTTTACATCCGTTGGGCAGTGTGACATGGGCTTTAGTTTTCTTCTACTTATAAGCAGGGGTGGGCTTCAATTTTTTTAGCATTGGGCTCTCTGCCTTAATGACTGGCTGGGTGGGCATATTAGTGAGTGGGTATGACTCAACATCATTTCTTAGCCTAATTACCTATGTATAGTGGATTTTCTGGTGAGTTACATGATTCTTATTATTTGGGAATTAATCCCCTCAGAAGCTTGTGGCAATACTATCTGATTTTCTCAATGGCTCCACTGAGTGGATTATTTATCTAGCTTGCAACACTTTTATGAAGTGTGAAATGCTCTTGGCTTAATGCCCTGAAGTTCAATTAAGCCTATTAAGACCTTTCCCTTGCTGCTTGTCTTTCTGAGGTTATTGGAGGCTCTTCAAGCCTGACAGAGTCTTAGCTAGCCTACAGCAGCCCACCCCTGCTTATAAGGGCTTTGTGTGGTCAGTAGTGATGGAGAGGTCACATCAGGTGAGGGTCTTATGATAATCATTGGAATTCTAGGAGACAATCACTTCAATAGGAGCCAGCCGTGTGCAGCAGCAGAACCAAAAAACTAATACAATCCTTGGTTGTATAAACAGAGATATAGAATCAAAATCACATCAAATATTATTACTGCTTGATAAAACCTTAGTAAAGCCACATGTGGAACACAATATATCCAGTTTTGGTCAACACATTACCAAAAAAAAAAAAAAAAAATGATGTTGAGTCTTTGGGAAAAAAAGTTCAAAGAAGAGCAATTAAGATAATTAAAGGTCTGGAAACAAAAACATATGAAGAACAATTGCAGGAATTGGGCATGGCTAGTCTATAGAAAAGAAGGACTAATGGGGGACATGACAGCAGTATTCCAGTATTTGAGAGGTTGTCACAAAGAAGGGGGGGGGTGTCAACCTATCCTTCAAAGTACCTGAAGGCAGGACAAGAAACAATGGATGGAAACTAATCAAGGAGAGAAGCAACTTAAAATTAATAAGAAACTTCCTAACAGTGAGAGTAGTTAACCAATGGAACAGCTTGTCTTTGTAACATTAATTAATTAATAATTAATCCAGAGCTCTTATGCACTCCTATTCACTGTCATTGATTTAATTTTTCATTTAAATTAATTAATTAAATGGATTCATTTAAGGCCATTAATTAATTTAATTAAATTTGGGTTCTTAGGCCTGAAGTCATCTCTGATAAGTTGGGTCCAATCTGGAGTGTAAAGGTGTTGGGTTAAATATAGGCTGTCCTCCGAATTTTGCAAAGGAGAGATTCAACCTAAAAATAAGGAGAATCTTCCTGATACTGAGAACAATTAGCCAGTGGAACAGCTTGCCACCAGAAGGTGTGGGTGCTTCACCACTGGAGGTCTTCCAGGAGAGATTGGACAGTCACTTGTCAGAAATGGTATAGGGTCTTCTGCTTGAGCAGGGACCTACAATAGGAATGCCAAATTCAAGGCCTGGGGCTGGTTCATGGGGTGCTTAGATCTGGCCCACAGGGCCACCCTTGGAAACACAAAGGACTGGCTCACATTGCATCTGCCAGCAAAAAGGGAGGGCTGTGTGTGGCTCTCTAGAGCTCCGTTTTCACTGGCAGAAGGTTGCAGGAGGTCATCACAGCTGAAAATGGAGTTCAAGAACCTGTTTTCTCTGGCAGAGCGCTCGTGCCACCACAGGTGCCCCGACATGAGTGATGTCGAGCTGGCCCTGCCTTCCCTGGCCATGCCCCCCCCAGCCCCCCCAAGGTCAAACACAACCCTGATGTGGCCCTCAATGAAATCGAGTTTGACACCTCTGACCAACAAGGTCCATTCCAACTTTGTTATTCTGTAAAGAATGAGTACCTGGCATGAAAGCAGAGGTACTGACCAGCAGGTTCTGACCAGTTCTGGAGAACTGATAGCAGAAATTTTGAGCAGTTCAGAGAACCAGCAAATCCCGCCTCTGACTGGCCCCACCCTCACCTATTCTCTGCCTCCCATTGAGTCCTAGATGATTGGCTGGGTCTTTTTTAGTTGCCCTGCACAGGAGAACGGAGCTGGAAAGCAGGTTAGTGGGGTGAGGAGGGAATGGGATTTTGCAGTATTCTTCCCCTGCCACACCCACCAAGTCATAGCCACCAAGCCACTCCATGCTGACCAATCCATGCCCACAGAACCAGTACATTTTTTTGAATCCCACCACTGATTGAATGCATTTAATTCAGTGGGTAGAATGATCTTTGGATGTATTTTTATAATTTTTAAAATTGATTCAGCAGGGTACAAGTATTAGATTCCCCAAATCAATATTTTTTTTAAAAAAACATTGAATTAATTAAACATTGAAATTTTGTTTTCACATGAACCCTGAGGAATGATTGCATTTCACATCAGTGCAGGTAGTCCTTGACATATGACCACAATGGAGTCCAAAGTTCCTGTTACTAAGTGAGATGTTTGTTAAGTGAATCTTGTGACATTTTATGACCTTTGTTTTCCCAGTTGTTAAGTGAATCACTCCAGTTGTTAAGTTACACAGTTGTTCAGTGAGTTTGGCTTTCCCATTGAAGATTGCAAAAGATGATCACATGACCTCAGGACACTGCAACTATCATAAATATGAAGCAGTTGCCAAGGGTCCAAATTTTGATCACATGACCTCAAGGACAACACAATGGTTGTAAGTGTGAAAAATGGTCATGTCACTTTTTTCAATGCTGTTGTGACTTTGAACAATCACTGTTGTAAGTCAAGGACTACCTGTATGTTATAGTTAGAAGAATTTTGCTATTTCTATAACAGAGATCAGGGACACAGTGGCTCAGGGGCTAAGATGCTGAGCTTGTCAATCAGAAAGGTTGGCAGTTTGATGGTTCAAATCCCTAGCACTGCGTACTGGAGTGAGCTCAATTCCTTGTCCCAGCTTCTGCCAACTTAGCAGTTTGAAAGCATGTAAAAAAAAATGCAAGTAGAAAAATAGGGACCATTTTGGTGGGAAGTAACAGTTTACATGCTCCTTCAGGCATTTAGTCATGCCATCCCCATGACTATGGAGAGGTTTTCGGACAGCACTGGCTCTTCAGCTTTGTAATGGAGATGACCACTTCCTCCTAGAGCTGGAAACGACTAGCACGTATGAGCGAGGGGAATCTTTACCTGTAACACAGATCATAAGTTGGAGCTAATTTATTGAAGATAGTACTGGAGGTATAAATTGAACACCATTAGGTAACATAATGTACTGCCATTTTAAGACTTTCCAAACATACCTGTAAAAATAGAATATTTAAATACCTAAATTCAATTGTTTACTTAAGATGGAATATTTCTTTCCTCTCTGATTCCATGTTTTCTATGAAATTCTGGTATAAGCATGTAATTTAGAAAAGTTGAATGAGTCTTTTAATTCTTCCAACCTTCTATTCCCACCAACAAATTTTACCCTGTTAATAAATGAACTGTTAAATAATCATCTTCTTCTTCTTCTTCTTCTTCTTCTTCTTCTTCTTCTTCTTCTTC
>BLBF01000080.1:5573255-5583777 GCA_015471245.1 Laticauda colubrina | reverse complement strand
TCTTCTTCTTCTTCTTCTTCTTCTTCTTCTTCTTCTTCTTCTTCTTCTTCCTTCTTCCTTCTTCCTTCTTCCTTCTTCCTTCTTCCTTCTTCCTTCTTCTTTCCTCCTCCTCCTTCTCCTGCTTCTCATCCCCTCCCTCTACCTCTCCCCCTCCCCCTATCCACTCTACCTAGTTTGGGTCATGAAACATCTTTACGAAAACAACCAAGCTCAAGAATAACAAAGATCCTACAGTACAAGGGAAAACTGTAGCAGAGCTCCCTTATATGATCATCCTGAACACATGGATCACCTTCCACAATAGAATGGATAGGAATCACTTGATTGGGAGACATCTTTGTTTTATCAGATGGGGTACCATTCAGAGGAAACAGACCTCTGCTGTGAAGATGGTAGCTCTTCCATGTTCTTCTGCTCATAATCGGATCATTGATTAAAAAACTCTTTATCGCTGTCTGCCAACATGTCCTTTCTCTTCCGTTGGTGTTCAGGTGAAAAATAGAGAAAATGAAAAGTCAAGTAGAATGCTAGAATTGTCTCATTCCACAAAGCAAAAGCATTTCAAATTGTGATTAGAGTTTGGGGCAAGTCCCACTCAACCCATAAATGAGTTAAAAATTGAACAAAATATACAAAGGAATCAGAAAAGAAGTTCCTAAATAAGTAAAATCACATTTATTACATTGTAAAGGGGACATTTTTTGCTGTTTTTAATATTTTTAATGTTTTAATTGGTTGAGTTTTATTAACATGATTTTATATGTTTTTAATTAACATAATAAGGGACTTTGAAGGTCTTCTGGCACAACCACCTGCTCAGGCAGAAAACTCTACACCATTTCTGACAGATGGAAGTCCAATCTCTTCTTGAAAGCCTCCAGTGATAAAGTTCCCACAAGTTCTGAAGGCAACATCTGTTCCATTGGTTAATTGTACTCAGTGTCAGAAAAATTCTCCTTATTTCTAAGTTGAATCTCTCCTTGGTCAGCTTCTATCAAAGAGGGCTCCTTGGAGAAGACCCTGATGTTGGGGAAGATGGCAGGCAAAAGGAGAGGATGTGTTGGTTAGATAAAGTCAGTGAACATGAATTTGGACAAACTTTGGTAGACAGTGGAAGACAGGAGGTTCTGGTGTGCTGAGGTCCATGGGTCATGAAGAATTGGACACAACTAACAACTGAACAACAACAGTTTGAGACCAAAAAGAGGTCATTTTGGTGGCGCCATCTGCCTTAACCTCTGCCCCTGGGGAAGTCCTACTTAGTGAATGCAATTAGTGAAATCCTGATGTTGCAATTCCAATCCCATATGAAGCTAAATCTTCTCCTGCTAAATAAGCAACCCTTTGAAGTTCAGCTCGCCAGCCAGAAAAACAACGAGAGTGAGGAAGTGATTATAATGCATGTGTGCATTTAAATTATACAAGAGAAATATACCAAGGGGAGTGTGTAAATGAGGAAGCTGTCCAGAGAGACTAGAGAACTGATTACATGCCTAACAAGTGGAATATTTATAGGCCATTATTCATAGTAATAACTTAGCTTTCCATTGTGGTCCTTCCATGGGGGAAGGCAAAAGGAATCTATGCATTGCCAACCACTTACTTTTGTAAAAAAAATAAAAAAGACAAAAAGATATTCTGTATTTCGAAAGGAATGTTCCATTAATCCACTATCCAAGATAGTGACTAGCTTGTGAACTTAAACTAGAGATGGAAAAATCTCACTGGAGTTTCTTTTGAGGATCTTCTGTTTGAGATTAGGAGAATTTCATTGTAAATACATGGGTGATGCCTGGACCAAAAATGCAAATTATGAAAGCATCTCAGAGAAAACCATCCCTAAATCTCAAGAAAATACAGAGACAGTGAGTGAGTAAAAAGTGCATTCATTCTTGTAGCATTCTATGACAACAACATAATACAATAGTATGATCTGGCATGAGTTTGATTCCGTAGTCTGGTCTTACTTGAATGTCTTACAACAAGAACTGTGCTGGTGCAGTGGTTAGAATGCAGTACTGCAGGCTAATTCTTCTGTCTGCTGGCTGCCTGCAATTTGGCAGTTCAAATCTCACCAGGCTCGAGGTTGACTCAGCCTTCCATCCTTCTGAGGTGGATAAAATGAGGACTCAGATTGTTGGGAGCAATAGGCTGATTCTGTTAACAACTTAGAGATGGGTGTAAAGCACTGTGAAGTGGTATAAGGACTATTGCTATTATGCTAAATTAAAACATTCCAATTTGATCTAGTGGTTAAATAGCAGGATTGACTGTGAGTTCTAGTCCTGCCTTGGAAAAAAAAGAAGGCTGGGTGACTTTGGGTCAATCACCAGGAGATAGTGAATTTTAGTTCTGTAGGATAAGACCAGGCTGTCCAAGGAGAGGTCAACTGTCTTGAGTCCCTTCAGGCGCACAAGAGATCAAAGTCCAGCCCACCTAGAATTCCACTGACTGTTAACTACCACCAATTTCCTTTGACTGTTAGTAGTTCAGAATCTTCTTTAGAGATAGCATGGAATAAACTTGAACTCGTTTGAATAACTCGGGTTCCTGATTTCTCGTACCTGACAAATTCTGCTTTAGGCATGGCCACTGAATGGGTGACTTTGGACCAATCACCAGGAGATATTGAGTTCTAGTCCTGCCTTGAAATAAATGAAAGTTTCCATTTAGGATCATTGTCATCGTTGTCATCATCATCATCATCATCATCACCATCACCATGACCATCCACCCCCTCCTCCTCCAGAGCTCAGTTGCCTTTTGGAAAAAAGCACTTTTGGGAGAGCCATGACCTGAATGATTTAGAATCTCCATAAGCATTGTTTTATACACCTTTAATTCTATGTGGATTGGCATGTGTCAATCACAGAACACACCAGTGGTATCCTGCCATTTAGGTTGACTAAGGAAAAGAAAAGAGAGAGAGAGGGAGGGAGAGGGAGATAGAGAAAGAGAGACAGAGAGAAAGAGAAGAATGTGCCACCTTGTTAATTGAATCAGAATGACTGCTAATCTCTGCTGGTCCTAATTTGATATGAAATATACTAATACGATATGACTGCAAGATTATATTAGGGAACAATATGTCCTGATATGATAAGAATGCTAATAGAACATAACAAAGGGATGGTGCTAATGTGTTAATGGGATAAGATATTCCTAATGAGATATGAGAGACTACACAGAGGAAAAAAAATACATAAATATCTCTTCTATGAACTTTCTCATTGCAACATTAACCTCTTTTACAAGACACATGGCCGGATGGCCTTTTGATCCCATTTTGAGCATTTAGCATTCATTTATCTTGTGGTTCCACCAACACATAAAGTGCTCTGGGCAACAGAGAATGTTGTCGAAGGAAGAAAAAAGGTGAGTTAACAGGTTAAAGAAGTTTAGGAATGGCTAAATGATGGGTTACATGTAGTTCTGCATTAAGGGGTCATCTAAGGTGAATATCCACTTTCTATTTGATCCTTCCAGATCAAGAGAAATGATGTTGGAACAACACATCATTCCAAACAGATTGTCAAGGTTCAACATAAGGTAGATTGGGACCTTGAGAGTCCTACATGGCATGGGTGGGCATGTCCATCCTGTGAGCTGTGGGCAACCTGTGGCCCTGGACAGCAAGCAATGCAGCTGCAAAAGATTGTAAACATGTGATACTATGTGATTTATGAGGGATCCTTGGTGCTTTCTGAGGTTGACCCCTCATTTCAGCCCTGGGGTACAAATATTTCCTCTGTTGGTATGTGGTGATGATGATGGTGATGATGATGATGGTGGTGGTGGTGATGATGATATCTGTTCAGTTGTGTCCAACTCTTGGTGATTCTATGGGCCAGATTATTCCACATATTTTGATTTTGCACTGCTTCTTTGAGTTGTTTTATGCCAGGGGTCTTCAAACTTGACAGCTTTAAGACTTGTGTACTTCAACTCCCAGGATTCTTCCTCCAGTCATGTTAGCTCAGGAATTCTGGGAGCTGAAGTCCACAAATCTTACACTTGCCAAATTTGAAGACTGAACAAGGAGAGATTTAACCTGGAAATAAGGAGAAACTTTCTGACAGTGAGAACAATCAACCAATGGAACAGAAGTTGCCTTCGGAAGTTGTAGAAGTTTCATCACTTGAGACTTTCAAAAAGAGATTGGACTGCCATTTGTCAGAAATGGTGTTGGGTCTCCTGTTATGGTAAGGGGTTAGACTAGATGACCTACAAGGTCCCTTTCAACTCTGATTATCTGTTATCTGACCTTTGTTCTATGCTCTGACTCAGGTCAGGTTTGATGTCTACAGAAATTCTCAGTTATCCAGGTCAAAGGTGGTTTTTCAAGAGGCTACTGGACTTTTTCTCCTTCTCCTTTTCCTTCCCTTTCTCCTCCCCCCCTTCCTCCTCCTCCTCCTCTTCCTCTCTCAAAGCAAAACACAGCATAACCTCAAATATTCAGGATATAAATTTCTGTTCTTCCTCCTCTCTACAAATAATCACACCTGGTTGATCTTAGCTTATTTCAGAAGCTACAAGCAGTATGGTGAGTAATTGTATAAGACATCGCTCTTGGATACTTTGAAAGGTAAAGAAAGATAAATTTAGAAGAAAGTGATGAAAAACAACAAGCAAAACACAGTTTTGCTAAGAAAATTGCAGGGATGCAGATATCAACATTTGAGTTAAAACTGAGGCAGTCATTCATATTCACATGTAGATGTCAGGAAAAGGCATCATTCAAAGCTGCAGCGAGACAGAAGAATGCTCATGCATTTTCTCCCAACCAGTCTTTATTCAATGTAATCAACAAGAATTGTCTTATCAAATTATTTTGGGAAAATAGAATGTGGATGAAATTTTCATGATTACCATTTCCTGTGATGTTACTGTCCTTGTTTAATGAAAGACAGGTGACTGTCTTTCATTATAAAGTCATTTCATTGATGTCCTTGGTGCTCTCTGAGCTTGACAGTTTTCTTGCAGACATGTTGTGATCCTACTAGGTAACATCATCAATGCTAGAAGGGAGTGGGATTTGTGGAGGAAGGGAGGGAGGGGGAAGAGGACTATGGGGTCCTTGGTGCTCTCTGAGCTTGGTTATTTTCTTGCAGTAGTTTCATTACCCAACTAGGTAACATCATCAGTACTAGAAAGGAGTGGGTTCTGCTCTCTGTTTGTGTATACATGACTTGACTCATCAGGGTTCATGGGAGTGTTCTTGGTAGTATTTTTATTAGCATATTGTTTACTGCTTTTTTGATAAATGATAGATAATAGATAGATACAATAGATAGATAAGTAGATAGGTAGGTAGGTAGGTAGATATGGATTATAGATAGGTGAGGGAGAAATGATAGGTAATAGATAGGCAATAGATGAATAGAAGAGAGAGAGAGAGGGAGAGGGAGAGAGAGAGAGGGGGGGGGTATGTGTGTGAGTCAGAGGTGGTATTCAGTAGATTCTGACCAGTTCTGGAGAACCAGTAGCACAAATTTTGAGTAGTTCGAAGAACTGTTAAATCCTACCTCTGACTGGCCCAGCCCCATCTAGTCTCTGCCTCCTGAGTCCCAGCTGATCACCTGGGTCTTCCTTTGTTGCCCTGCATAGGAGAACAGAGGTGGAAAGTAGGATAGTGGGGTGGAGTAGAAATGGAGATTTTACAGTATCCTTCCCCTGTCACGCCCACCAAGCCACACCATGCCCACCAAGCCATGCCCACAGAACCAGTAGTAAAAAAATTTGAATCCCACCACGGGTGTGTGTGTGTGTGTGTGTGTTTGAGAGAGAGAGAGAGAGAGAGAGAATCAAGATCGTGTGAAATGTTAATACCACTTTATGCTGTCTTGATTTGCTGTTGTTTTGTACACTATTGACTTGGCTTCTCTGTGTTGTTAGCATGTTTTTGGTGGTTCCTTCAGACTGTTGTTTACTGTTGTATTGTTTGTTAGTATTTCCTTGATTGGGGGTCATTGATGGCTAGATTGTTGGTCTAATTTTCATCTTGGTTTTACTTTCTGCTTGTCTAGGCGTTCATGGCTGCCAAGGAAGTATTTTGGTTAGTTGTCCTATGACTATCACCTATGAGTGTGTATATCTAACTAGATGTTTGTGTTGTCCCTTATTACTCTAAATCTAGGAGTATGCAATTTAGAATATACAAGCCACATCAACCCAGAATTAGAAGGTTTGGAACTTTTCACTCTAAAATGTCTTTATTTGGACTCTAGGGTTTTTGGTCTTTGGAGAGGAACTAATGAAAGATGCACCATAAGCTGCTTTCACAATATCATAAAATCACATTGTATGTTGTGTGGGATCCTTGATTTCATTAGCAAACTAGGTAACATAATCAATGCAACTTCACATACCCCTGATGATGTTATTTACTTTGGTAATGAGATGTCTGCAAGAAAACCACCAAGCTTAGAGAGACTTAAGGATACAACAGTTCTTCTCCTTCTCCTCCCTCCTCTTCTTTTCCTCTTCTTCTCCTCTTCCTCTTTTTCTTTTTCTCCCAGTTCCTCCTCCTCTTCCTCCTCCTCCTTTACCCCACTCCCTTCTAGCAACAACAACGTTATATACCACCTTAGGTAATGGAATGTCTCTGAGAAAACCACCAAGTTCAGAGAGCACCATGGACCCCACAGTTCAACCCTGAAATATTGCCTTCTATGAGAATATTATGTTTTTTCAGATCTCTGAATGCCAGATGGAACATAGCTTTTCCCTCTTGCTTTTATAGCATTATTTTATAATAATAAAAATGGAAGATTTGATGGAAGAAATATTTATCTTAGACCATGGTGTGCAGCTATTGACTGCATTTATCTTGGTAAGCCATGCATATTTTAAGCCTTTCTGCGGAAAACAGGAACAAGCAAGCAAACACATAATATAAGGTGGGGAAATGGGATAGAAAAACCAGGTTTTTTTTTTTTTTCTGTTTTGGCAAAATAAGGAATGCAGAGTCCTGTAGTCTTTTTCTATCTCAAGCAGCTTTTCATCAGATTCAAAAAAAAAAAAAAAAAATGACTTATCAGCATTTCCCCCACCCCCAGCTTTAGTTTTAGTTAACACTTTTAAATTAGTAAGTATAAGAAAATGATGATGGCAGAAGGTTCATGTATTTATGTGTTAAAAAAAAATCACTGAGTTTTATCTTGCAGAGATTGTGTCATTTCTGTTCATCTCTTAGGGCTTGCTCCCCACAAACTTGCTAAGACTGTTCTCTTATTTGCATGACAATTGATAATGATTTCTTAACTCAGACATTCTGAGAAATTAAAAGATCCTGCATACTTTACAGATTATATACATTAACAGAGTTGGAAGGGATCTTGTAGGTCATTCAGTCCAACCCCTCGCCCAAGCAGGAGACCCTACACCATTTCTGACAAATGGCAATCCAATCTCTTCTTGAAAGCCTTCAGTGATGAAGCTCCCACAACTTCCAAAGGCAATTTCTGTTCCGTTGTTTGATTGTTCTCCCTGTCAGAAAATCTCTCCTTATTTCCAGGTTGAATCTCTCCTTGTTCGGTTTCCATCCATTATTCCTCTTCTGGTCTTCAGGTGCCTTGGAAAATAGCTTGACCCCTTCCTTCCTGTGGAAACCCTTCAAATATTGGAAGACTGCTCTCATGTCTCCCCTGGTATTTCTCTTCATTAGACGAGCCATGTTCAATTCCAGCAACTGTTCTTCATATGTTTTAGTCTCCAGTCCCCTCATCATCTTGGTTGTTCTTCTTTGCACTCTTTCTAGAGTCTCAACATTTTTTTTTTTATAGTACGGTGACCAAAACTGGGTTCAGTACTATAGGTGTGGTCTCACTAAGGCTTTATAGTGTGATATTAGTACCTCACTTGATCTGGATTGTATCCCTCTGTTAATGCAGTTTAGGATTGTGTTGGTTGATTTGATTGACCCTGGTTGATAAGAATAGAAAATCCTAGCTGTAAATTTGGGAAGGGAGTTGTCAGAGTTTTACTTGGTATTTAACTGGCATACACACTCTTAAAATTAAATGGAACTATGACAAAGAAGTGAAGTACAGCAGGACAAAATTCCTGTAAGATAGGATTGCTTCTTAGTAGTTACAAGAACATTGTTTTAAAAAACCCAGTGAGAAAAATGCCTTCCTGGTATCTTCTGTGGGAATTTTGTAGAATGAAGTTATAGAACTCTGTAGAAATAACTTTTGATTATGGGGTGCTGGGTGCTCTCTGAGTTGCTTGTTTTCTTGCAGATGTTTCATTACCCGACTAAGTAACATCATCAGTGCTTGGAAGGAGTGCTGTTTGCTGTCAGTTTCTATTCTGGTGTCTTGCCTATCTATATGAGTCTTAGAGATTCTTTGGTTGGGCTGTTAAGCTGATGGCTTTTTGGCAGTTTCTTGATTGGGGGATTAATTTACTTAATTGTTGGTCTGAAGTTAACCTTTGAGTTAATCTATGCTGATCTGAGTGCTGATTACTGGTGAAGGGATGGTGAAGTTTTTTTTATTCTCTTTTGGGCTGATTGATTCCCTCTCCTTCCCTCCCTCCTTCCCCCGCTCTCTCTCTCCATAGTCTATAGATGTTGTTAATGTCTATGTGTCTATTGATGGCTGATTTGTCAGAGTGCCAGGCTTTTATGCCTGGCATTTTTGGACTTGGTCTGGTCTACAATAGTTATATTTTCCCAATTGAAACTATTATTAAATCTGTCTAGATGTTGTGAAATTAAAGAATTTTCATCGTTTTGAATGATGAAACGGCTGCCGAGTTGGTGTTCGTGGATGTGTCCTGCCAGACTTCTGCCTTTTTGTCCTCCATAGTGATTGTTGCAGTTCCTACATTGTATGTTGTAAATCAATGGTTGCCAACCAGTGGGCGAGGGACCACTGGTGGTCTGCAAGAAAATGTTGGTGGTCTGCAGAGAAATGTCACCCCCAAAGTACCCCCAAAGCAATTAATCCAGGCTCCACAGGAACACAAGGCTGTGCCTCCCACATGGCCTGCAGAAACACAAGGCTTGTGTCACTTGCACTGCGAACAACATGAGGTAGTGAGGGGAGGGGGGAAAGGGAAAAGGAGGGGAACTTGCCCCACTCGCCCCACGCACCTGGCCTGGCCACCGGGCTGCTTCTTTCTGCTTCTTTCTTCTTCTGCTTTTGGCTGCATGTAAGGAAAGCAGGAAAAGTTTTTCTTTCTCTCCCCCAAACTCTGCCAGAAATGAGTCTTTGGGACTCTGCAAGGCCTCCTGCTCCAAGATGCTGTGCCAGTGCAACAAATCTCACAAAGGCTCATTTCTGGCGGAGTTGGGGAGAGAAAGAAAGACTTATGCTGCTTCTACTGCTTTCCTTACATGGAACGAAAAGTCTCTCCACCCCCCCCCCCTCTTGTGAGAACGGAGATGGAGAAAGAATCCTGCAATCCCAAATAAAGAACGATCAATCGGAAGGAAAATGGGGTGGGGAATTTTCCTGCAGACTTTTTTGGGGGGGATTTTCCCAGGGTCTCTGGTCCACGGGATTTTAAATTATGAATTTGGTGGTCCCTGAGGTCCAAAAGGTTGGCAACTCCTGTTGTAGATGACTCCTGTTTTTTCTTCTTCTTCTGGGATTGCTGGGTCTTTCGATAGAAGAGAATATTTGTAGCACAAGGTTGAAGTGTGGAGACCTTGGTGCTTTCTGAGCTGGGTGGATTTTGCAGGATTCAATCTGAGTCAATCACCAGGAAAACCAACAATGAAGCTAATAGACATGTCCCAGAGTAATATTGCAGGATCCAATCTGTGTTGGTCCTTTGGACCAGAGGTTGTTCTTCCAAGCTTTCAGACCTTTGTTGGAACCCATCTTCAGAGAACTACTCACTCTTCAGAATATGTGCACTGAGGTGTCTTATGGATGGTATATATGGGTATTTATATTTATATTTATTGTATTTATTATATATATATATATATATATATATATATATTTATTTATTATTATATACTTTATAATGCCTTGGTAAGGCCACGCTTGGAATACTGCATTCAGTTTTGGTCACCACGATGTGAAAAAGATGAAAAAGTGCAGAGAAGAGCAACAAAAATGATTAGGGGGTTGGAGGCTAAAACATATGAAGAAAGGTTGCAGGAACTGGGTATGTCTAATCAAATGAGAAGAAAGACTAAAGGGAACTTGATAGCAGTCTTCCAATATCTCAGGGGTTGCCACAAAGAAGATGGAATCAAGCTATTCTCTAAAGCACCTGAAGGCAGAACAAATAGCAATGGATGGAAACTAATCAAGGAGAGAAGCAACTTAGAACTAAGGAGAAATTTCCTGACAGAAAGAACAATTAATCAGTGGAACTACTTGCCTCCAGAAGTTGTAAATGCTCCAACACTGGAAGTTTTTTAAAAAGATGTTGGATAGCCATTTGTCTGAAGTGGTGTAGGGTTTCCTGCCTAAGCAGGGTAGACTAGAAGACCTTCAAGTTCTATTCTATTCTATTCTATTCTATTCTATTCTATTCTATTCTATTCTATTCTATTCTA
>BLBF01000080.1:5546959-5564562 GCA_015471245.1 Laticauda colubrina | reverse complement strand
TTCTATTCTATTCTATTCTATTCTATTCTATTCTATTCTATTCTATTCTATTCTATTCTATTCTATTCTACTCTATTCTATTCTATTCTACTCTACTCTATTCTATTCACTTTACTGGACAAGACATAGCTCATTCAAGCAACCATTTTTAATATGTTTTAGCCTCGAGTCCCCTAATTATCTTTGTTGCTCTTCTCTCTGCTCTTTCTAGAGTCTCAATATACATTGTGATGATCAAAGTTCTTTATAGCACAACAAAATACTTTCTTTGCATGGAAGGAGTGTAATATTAAGACGACATAGGTTGATAAATGTCAGATAGTCAGATAGATGAGCAGACAGATTGGAAATATGCAGACTCTCCATTAATGATCACAGACATATCTGGAATGCAGATCATTTTGTAGCTATCCAATAGATTATTACCATTATCATTATTTATTCTTTAAGAGAGCAATGATTCACCAGCAAAAACAAAAATAACCACAAGACTGCACAATGAATTCATTACAATTTTGTGATCCTGTGCATTTCTCTTTGGGGCCTCTAAACTTCATCCGTTACCATCGCTAATAATTAACCTTGCTCAATAATTTATACTTTGAAACATTAATGATGCAGATGCAATGAAGGGAGGGGGTGGGACAGAAGAAACATATTGATGCAACTAATTAAATAAGAGTAAAATTGTATAAAGTTTCATTATAACTGTAATGGATTTGTCAATGGAGTAATATCACAAGATGCATTACTGTGTTGACAAATTAAGTTCAAATTATGTCAGGCCAGTTTCTCTTTTTATAGCAGTTCCTTCCACATAATTTCTCATTTTTTAGATATAAAAAGTGTGGGGGGGAGATTAAACTTTTCTTCTTGATTTCTCACAACTATACAGATGACAAATTGGTGTGTTGCAGCCTTTCGCTGCCTCTGTTTGGGCCTAATGTTTAATTGAAGGGGAATAATTTATGGTATTTAATTGGCTTTCACCAAAGTTAATTTGATACTGGAGATAAATTGAATTCTAAAAGAAGCAGCTACCCATTGGTAGAGTTTTACTTAGATAAGCAGGTAATTAAACTTACCTGCAGCCCAGAACTTTTAATATTTCTCATATTGAAAGTTGTTGGGTTTTTTGCTGCAGGAAATGTTAGCCTTATCAGAATGGGGGTACTTCTACTATATTGAAAAATGTGTTAGGCCCTTTGTTTCTCTCTAATCGAATCATTTTTTTAAAAAAAAATCATCTCTATCAAGTCCCTCCAATGCAACTTGCCCACAATTATCTTTGCTTTGATGATCATGCAACTAGATCACAGCCATGTGTTTAAGATGGGAGAGGGAGAAGATGGGAAGGGAGAGCGGGAGAAGGAGGAGAGGAGGAGGAAGAGGAGAAGCGGAAAGAAGCAGGGAGGAGGAGGAAGAGAAGAAGAGGAAGAAGAAGATTGTAAATGGCAACTTTCATTCATCTTGTGGTGGGGCTAGAACTCACCATCTTCTGATGATTGGCCGAAGGTCACCCAATCAGCTTTTGTGCCTAAGGCAGAACTTGTCAGATACAAGAGATCAGGAACCCAAGTTATCAAAATGAGGAGGAGAAATAGAAGCAGAAAGAAGGAAGAAGGAAAAAGAAGGAAGAAAGGAAGAAGGAAGAAAAAGGAAGAAGTGATGGTTCAGTGAACACACACCTCAACTTGCTAGAACAATGACCCAGCATGCACATGCATGCAGCTTGTTTTGTATGACTTGTTAGGGTTAGGGTTAGGATTAGGGTTCCAAATACGCCATTGGTCGGCAGTGGACCATGGCCCAGGATTTAGGGCCCCCCTTTGATATTGGGGTTTGAAGGTGACACCCAACATCTTGGATCTGACTCAATTTAAATCAGATTGTGTCTTGTTGATCTTTGGTCTTAGACATTTTGTCTTCATATCAGAAATCTGACCACCTGTTTTAGCTTTGCCCTGACCGACAGCATTATAATTTTTAGTTTGGACAAAATCATCAAGCGACAATGATCAGAGATACCTAATCCAGATCAAACAATACCTGGCAATCTTTGTTTAAGCACCTGCAATGAAGGAAAATTCTCCACTTAAATGAATAATTGGTACCATTGTTGAATGGCCTTACTACAGAGATGATGGTTTTAATAGTAATTGGTCTGTATTGTAATTTCAGTCCATTGTCCTCTGTCTGAATTCTTGGAACGAATGAATGAAGGTCTTGGCCTTCTTCAAGATGACAGCTTCCCTGATATTGGAGGAGTGTAATTATATCCCCCTTAACATTCTCAAGCTGAACCTTTCCGAACCCGTCCAATACTCCTCATTGTTCTCAGTTTTTAATACCCTGATCATCATTACCTTTCTTTACCCTAAATTTGCCTGCATCTTTTAGAGCAGAATGCCAACATTGTGAATGTCCAGATTTCACATTTCAAAATGAAACAGATCTTCTGCAGTCATGACAGAAGCCTAAGATTGAAAATCAGGCTTGACAGACACTGCATCTTTTCCATCCTGCTCTACGGAGTGGAGACTTGGTCTCGGACAGAAAGCCACTTGAAGAGACTAGAAGCATTTGAAATGTGGGTTTACAGGCAGTTGTTATGTATAAGTTGGGTTGACAAAATCAGAAATGAGGAAGTGATAAGCCACCTAGGAAAGCCAAGGGAGATCATCAAAACCATAAAAAGTAAAAGTTAGAATGTTTTGGACATGTGATGTAATAGGCCCCAAAATAGAGCAGACTACACTTAATCCTCCAAGGAAAGATTGAAAGCAAATGAGGTCCAGGCAGAAGAAGAACATCATGGCTTCAAAAACTAAGGGACTGGTTTGGACAAAACTCAACAGCTATTTTTTGTGCGGCTGTTGATAAAAATAGGATTGCCAACATGATCGCCAATGTCCAATGATAGATATGGCAGGAGAAGAGACACGGGAAGAGGGGGAGGAAGAAGAAGAGGAAGAGGAGGAAGATTTCATGTGATAAAGATAGAACTAATTCACTAAAATAAAAGTGATCAGCTGGCTGATAAGCAAGATGAGCATTAAATGACATTTCTTTGGAAACTATTGCAAATATCTCCAAATTTCATCTTTAATTCTTTTGTTGTGTCAAACCAGTTTGACAGGGGTATCAAACTGGTGACCCACAAGCCGGATGCATCATACACAGGCCATGCTCGCTCCAGCTCCACAAATGAGGAAAACATGGTGAAACATTGCACGATGGCAACATGACACATGAGTTTGACACCAGTGTTATAACGTCCTTCATAAATTTTAGCCTGCAGCCCCTTAATAATCTTAGTTGCTAATCTCTGCACCCTTTCCAGAGTCTCAACATCTTTTTTATATTGTGGTGACCAAAACTCGATGCAGTCTTCCAAGTATGGTCTTACCAAGGCTTTATAAAGTAGAACTAACACTTCACATCAGAGGTGTTATTTAGCAGGTTCTGTCCAGTTCTGGAGAACAAGTAGCAGAAATGTTGAGAATTCAGAGAACCAGCAAATACCACCTCTGACTGGCTCCACCCCCATCTATTCTCTACCTCCCAAGTCCCAGCTGATTGGTTGGGTTTTCTTGTGTTGCCCTGCAAAGGGAACGGAGCTGGAAAGCAGGTTAGTGGGGTGGGGAGGGAATGGGGATTTTGCAGTAATCTTCCCCCAGGAGTGGGGAGGGAATGGAGATTTTACAGGATCCTTCCCCTGCCACACCCACCAAACCAAGCCCACCAAGCCCACAGAACTGGAAGTAAAAACATTTGAATCCCACCACTGCTTCACATGATCTTAATTCTATCCCTCTGTTAATGTAACCTAGGATTGCATTGGCTTTTTTGGCAGATGCAGCACACTGCTGGCTCATATTTAAGTGATGGTCTGATAGGACTCTGAGATCCTTTTTGTAGTTACTACTATTTAGCCAGATATCACCTATTCTATGCCCATGGATTTGACTCTTTTGGTTGTATTGGTCTTTAATGTTGCACATATTTCCTTGTTCTGTTGCTCTGGTGCTATTCTCACTGATCTATAATATTGTCTTTCCTTCTTTTCTCCTTCCTTTCTATTTTAGGTGTCTAGGTTTCTTGTGCCTTCTTTGGTTTAAATAATATTTTCATGATATTTTTTATTTTATTTTATTTTACATAGCCCCAGGTGTCTGGCAAGTGAAAGTTAAACTTTATAATTTTAATTAAAGACATGAATATAGCTCCAGGTACATAGGTGGGAATGAACAAATTGAGAGCCTGCCAATATGCTTGTTAACAAAAAAGAAGTTAGTTTTAGTCATCAAAGTCTTTGAATGCTTACCTTTGATGAGAGTTTGCAAATATTAACAGGGTACTATTAACATGGGCCAAAGGTGCATCACAATTTGAATGGAAAGGGATGATGGACATTACACCATCCAGTTGAACAGTTCTTCACATTTCTTGATTTTTCTCAGAACTCTGACAATGTTCCCAAAACAAAGGGATACATTGTATTTTTCTTCCAATTCTTTGGCACTAAAGGGCCTGTCACATTGGCTGACGGATGCAAAACATTTGTAAAAAGGACACAGAGGACGAGAAAATGTTCCATCCATTGTTATCCGCTCTCAAAAGTGTCCCGAATTTGCATAAACAGAGCGGACAACAACAGAAAGGAACGGATGGGGAGAGGACGTAGCCAGGATGGAAAGCGGATGTTCCACAGAAGCCTAGCGGATGGAAGCGGATGGGAGCGGATGGCACATCCACAGGGCTTCTGGGGGAGCATAGCGAAGCGGACGCGCAGAGGAAAGAGCGGATGCAGAGCGGATGCCTAGCGGATGAAGCGGATGCAGAGCGGAAGCCCAGCGGAAGCCTAGCGGATGCCTAGCAGATGCACAGCGTTCACTGCACAGGCGGGGAGGATGCATTGCGTAAGCCCCGTGGATATAAAGGGAAGCAGCTCGCAAGCAGGTCACCATTCAGAGGAAAGACCTGCTGCCAGACACACCTCCAACCAGCCAGCCAGCCAGCTAGCCAGCCAGCCAGCAAGCCAACAACCCAACAACCATGGGGAAGAAGAGAAAGCCTGTGGCATCTGCTGCCAGCCCTCGGAAGAGGGACAGGGCCACCATCCCACCCCCTGGCCCTGAATCTGCTTCTGCTGGGGCTTCTGCTCCTGGGGCTGACTCTTCTGGTGCTGGAGCTTCTGCTGGCGCTGCTCCTGGTGCTGGTGCTTCTGCTGGTGCTTACTCTGCTGGTTCTGCTCCTGGTGCTGGTGCTTCTGCTGGTGCTTACTCTGCTGGTGCTGCTCCTGGTGCTGGGGCTTCTGCTGGGGCTTACTCTGCTGGTGCTGCTCCTGGTGCTGGGACTTCTGCTGGTGCTTACTCTGCTGGCACTGCTCCTGGTCCTGCTGGTCCTGCTGGTGGTCCTGGTGGTCCTGGTGCTGCTGGTCCTGCTGGTGCTCCTTGTCCTGCTGGTGCTGCTGGTGCTGCTGGCGCTGCTGGTGCTTACTCTGCTGCTGATGATCCTGGTCCTGCTGGTCCTGCTGGTCCTGCTGGTGCTGCTGGTGCTGGTGCTGGTGCTGCTGGTGCTGGTGCTGCTGGTCCTGCTGGTCCTGCTGGTGCTCCTTGTCCTGCTGGTGCTGCTGGCGCTGCTGGTGCTTACTCTGCTGCTGATGATCCTGGTCCTGCTGGTCCTGCTGGTCCTGCTGGTGCTGCTGGTGCTGGTGCTGCTGGTGCTGGTGCTGCTGGTGCTGCTGGTGCTGGTGCTGCTGGTCCTGCTGGTCCTGCTTTTGCTGCTACTGTTGTTGTTGCTGCTGCTGGAGGTGGTAGTGTGGAGGAGCAACCCCTACAACCTCGAAGCCCCTCTGATGAGGGCCCAGATGGCCCTGCCAGAGGGAGGAAGAGGCATACGCGAGAACGAGAATGGGAGAGGAGGCACTACTCCATCGAAGAGGAACATGAGGATGAGGTGCTGGAATGGCTGAGGGAGAGCGAGTATCTTTGGCGGAAGGGACACAGGCTCTATTGAGACACCAAGAGGAAGCAGGCTGCTTGGAGAGAGAAGGCGGAGAGCCTGGGCTGCACTTCAGAGGTGCTCCTCAGCTGGTGGAAGCACATGTACACCTGGTATGGGAAGCTGCACCTCAAGAAATCTGGCCAGGCCATGGTCAAGCTGACGGACTGAGAGACGTGATGGCCAAGTGCAGCTTCTTGGAGGGTGAGATCCGCCACCGAGGAGCAGCCCCTCTCACAACCCTCTCTCTCAGGCAGCCCACAGAGAGCCAGTCCTCTTCTGGCCAAGAGTCAGCTCCTGTGTCCAGGCAGGTATCTGTGAAGTGCCCCACGACGGAGACCCTCCCGACAGCTGCACTCCCCATGGCAGAGCGTGTGGAGGACCCCCTGATGCAGTGGGAGCAAGGAGAGGGCACTTACAGCAGAGACCAACCCACATCCATCCCCAGCTCCACCTCCACAGAAAGCAGGCAGAGAGGCAGACCGGAGGGGCAGAGCCACACTGTCCTGCTGGAGATCAGGGACACCATCAGGAGCAGAGTAGATCTCCTCTCTCAGCTGGTACACACCGACGTCCCATCCTCCAACCGCAAGCCCTTCCTCACCTACATCAACCAGACCCTCATAAACATGTCGGAATCACAGTACCAGGTGATAAAGGACAGGATCACCGGTCTTCTTCACAACCCTCCAGACCCAGCTGAACCTGCTGCCACCAAGTCCAGGCCTGCTCCTCTACCCCAGGTGATGTCACTGCCCTTCCAAGGCTTTCCACAGGCCCTCACCTACCAAGGCTATGGCTACCAGGAGCTCCAGCAGCACAGGCAGCCCTTCCCAGTCCAGGCATAGGTACATTGGACACCACCGGTGCCACCGATGCCACTGATGCCACCAATGCCACCCACGCCACCGATGCCACCCCCACCACAGATGCCACCCATGCCACAGATGTCACCGATGCCACAGATGCCACCCACGCCTCACCTCACTCAGCTGCAGACCAGACATCCCCACTATACTGCTCCTTCCTCCACCCCACAGCCAAGCCCAGCCTCAGAACATCTGTCATTGGTATTGGGGCTGACACCCCATGTCCTGGAAGAAGGGGCTCTCAACATCACAGGATTGAGCCAGCTTTCTGAGAGCTTCCTCCACACATCGTCATCTGTTGTCCTCTTGGGGCCAGGCACCCCAATGACGCCTCAGACCAGCACTCCAGCAGCAGCCACCTCCACAGCAACTGGACCCTTCACCCCTGAGACTATGGGCATGCCTCAGACTGACTGAGAAGAGTGCCAGAAACTGGGTGGCTACCTGTTGACTTTATTTTTTCTTTGGACACTTGACTTGGGTCATTTTTCTTTTACAGCTTGTTATTAATAAAGATTATCTTTGCTTCACAGACTTGCTTCATTTCTTTTAGTAAATAAAGTCTTGGTGGAAACTTTTAGAAAAGTTTAAGCCTTTGCATGCTTGTGGGATGGGTAAGGATAGCAGTGGGATGGGCAGGGATACCTGTGGAATGGGTAATAGCTGTGGGATAGATAAACCTCCAGTGCAAGCATAGTGGGAGAGGATGGTCCACCCTCCCAGGTGCCACACCTATGGCCCTTTATTGTCAATAACAATGTAATCATTGATCCACACATTTCAACATAAACATAACTCTTATTAAATGCCCTGTTCATTGTAAGCCCACTCAACATACATGGCCCAATCTCATCAGTGTGATGAGACAGGCTGAAGGAAGCATCCATTAATCATCTATCATCCTGTCTTGCCACTCCACTGCTCCAGCTGGGGAGTTGCACCAGTGTTTCAGGAGATTGCGCTGCTTCTTCCCTTCAAGTGAAGCTCTGTTGGGGCCTTGCACATCCACAGTGTCTATCAGGTTTTGCCCTTGCCTCCATTCCCCAGGCTTCATGTCCCCATTGCCTTGTTGGAGGTCCACGAGCCTGTTCTGCAACACTGGGTAGTGGGTGCTCATGAGATTGTGCAGGATGCAGCAAGCTTCCACGATCCTCCTCACGGTCTGTGGGTGATGCTGCATAATGTTGAGAAGTACCTGGAACCTGTTGGCCAGGATGCCAAAGGCATTCTCCACCACCCGCCTTGCCCTGGACAGCCTGTAATTGAAGATTCTCTCTTCACGGGTGAGGCATCAGGAGGTGTAGGGCTTCATGAGGTAGGTTCTGAGGGAGAAGGCATCATACCCCACAATGAAGTAGGGCACATCTTGTGTGTCGTTGGGCAGGGGGTCTGGATCTGGGAAGCCCATGATGAAGTTGCATTCCAGCCCCTCCTTGAGGTGACTGGCATTGTATACCTGGGCATCTGAAGCTGACCCATTGCCTGAAGCATCGATGTACATGAACTCGTAGTCAGCATCAACCCTGGCGAAGAGGATGATGCTGAAGAAGCCCTTGTAGTTGAAATAAGTGGACCCTGACTTGGCTGGAGCTTTGCAGGCCACGTGCTTGCCATCTTTGGCTCCAATGGTGTGGGCGAAATTTCACTTCTGATACCACAGCTCTGCAACTTTCTTCCAGACTTCTTCAGTGGAGGGACACTGGAGGAACTCCTCCATGTATTCTTCGATGATGGCCTGCACCACTTCTCTGACCACAATGCTGATGGTGTTGTGTGGCACCCTCCAGCTGTACTGCAAGCTCCTGTATGTGGTCCCTGAGGCCAGGTGGCACAGAGTCAGTGCCACCTTGAGCCCAGGGTCCAGGCTGGGCCGGAAGTTGGTGCTCTGCTTGGTCAACCTGGGTCTCAGCCGCTCCACAACTTCGTCAAACATGGCTGGCGGCATCCTCATGAAGTTCTGGAATGCATGAGGGTCTTCGTTCCTTAGCTCCACCATCAGCTTGTTATACAGTCCATACTCTGCTCTTCTGGCAATCCATCTTCGGACCCAGACACTTCTTGGCCACCTCCTTTTCTTCACATAGAACAGGTGAAAGAGCCTGTAGATTGCTTTGCACTGTTGTAGAATGATGGTGGCTACCAAAAGGAGTGTTTTACGATCCATGGTGGAGATGACCAGATGCTGTGGAAGAGCAAGAGCAAGATCAAGGCTGAAGAGGTCTGCACAGCAGGGCTGCTGGCCTGAAAGTGAGATCCAGGTGAGTTCCTCCCCCTTCTTATTGGAAATATAGGTTTTCCACTCGGTGTCCTTTTGCATCCTCTAGACATCCTGCAGACATCCTAAATATCTGAGATAGGTCCCACTCTATGAACGCTCTTTCCATTTTAATGCTTTGTATGCGAGCTGCATCCGCTTTCATCCTTTCTCCGTCCATGCTACTAATGCTTTGTGTCCGTTCCGCATCCATTTCGCTTTCTCCCTATGTCTGTTTTCCGGTGGAGCAGATGTGAGTTGCACGGATGCGCAGCGGATGCCTAGCGGATATAGCGGATGCGTAATGGATGACGATGGATGTAGAACGGATGTTCCCCGTATGCGTTGCGGATGCTGAATGGACACGTTGGATACATTTTCTGCTCAAAAAGTTTTGAGCAGCTCAAAACTTTTTGAGCAGATGGAATCTCAGTCAACGGATGCTGGACGGATAGAGAGGATGAAAAACGGATGCAGTGAGTACAGAACGGATGCATCGTGTTAACCAACGGATGGCAAGTGTTTCTCTCCATTTTACATCCTCTTTCCATCCGTTGGTGCTGTGTGACAGGGGCTTAAGGGTTTAAGCATACTAGGGGTGACATGATAGTCGTTTTCCTATATTTAAGGGGCTGCCACAAAGAAGAGCGGGGGAAACCTTCTTTAGGTCTTACATTTGAGTTATAAATGCAGAGAACTTCATTTTGCACCACCATTTTGAAATCAAACTTGAAAATCCACTTTGAAATCCACTTAGAAGAAATATTTTTCCTTCAGAAGGAGGAGGAGGAGAAGGTGGTGGTTTTGTTTTTCTGTGTCTAAAGAGATAGGGATTCTTCAAAAAGAGGCTCTTATGCAGATATTAACTCAAACCACAAACTGGTTTGAAACAAGATGGATGGTCCTTTGGGGGAAGAACACTAATCCATTTAGGATTTAGAAGATTAAAATGAGTCTCTTGAATTAATCCTTGTCTAGAGCAAGTCTAGAATATCTTTTGGGATTAACAAATTTTGTTGAGAGGCATTGGCTTATCTCTTAATACAACCTGTCAGTTTGGAAAGGTACTAATGAACTCTGGGTTTTGGCACTGTAGACCAATACAGCTCTCCTATTACAGTGCATCAATCCTACAAACCAGCTGGAAACAGCTGTGGGTCTCCCCAAATCCATGCGATAGGATTCAACTACTAAGCAGTGTAATCACCTCATTTGGTACTAAACTCCTTCCTCCTCCTCCTCCTCCTCCTCTCCTCCACCTCCTCCTCTTTCTTTTCCTACTTTCCCATCTTAAACACATGACAGCAATCTAGCTGCATGGTCATCAAAGCAAAAACAATTGTGCTAACCTGATGATATTACTTAGTTTGGGCAATGAAATGTCTCCAAGAAAACAACCAAGATCAGAGAGTACCAATGGCAGACATATACATTTTCTTGATAAATAAATAAACTACAGTTCTATCTAACCATTTCTTGCTTCCTTTATTAATTCAGTGTTCTTCTTTGATGTCTCTGTGCTTCTTTTTTAAAATAAATTCTCTTATCTTTTATAAATGAAAATGTTCTTTTGGCGACAAAATCAAATGCCATTTGGTTGGCAAAAGGCAGTGGCAGAACTGAAAGCAGAACTCTTGCTACTTGGATCTAAAACATGTTATCAGATTTATAACCAACCTTCCAAATCTTCTCAGCAGGACATCTGCTTGTAGAGATCCAAATATGGAATGATGCTTCAGGATTGCATTTTTTTTTCTGCCAAGCAAGTTCCATTTGGAATCCAAACTGGGGAGGTGTGATGTATCTGAAGAAGGTTGCCATGGTACTCTTGGATGGATTCACACTTCACTCATAACTGTTCTGGATGTCCAAATACTTTTTTAAGGGGATGCTGTATGAAGCTGAGTCCACAATTTAATCTGGAATGGAGCTCTCTGAAGGATATACCCTTTTGACCTGCATATGGAACCAAAAACATGGGTGATTGGCACCAAAATCAAGTGAAGCAACTCAAGAACTCTAAGGACAAAGGAGAGAGAGAGAGATGGAAAAAGGAGAACTTGTTTATGAGATGGAGGACACACCATCTGTTGTTGATGGTTAGATCTTCCGCTTCCAATTTTCATTTGAATGTTATTGCTCTTTTTCTAGATGGGTAATGAAACATCATTTTCCATTGCACTTAAGAGTTCAGATTAATAAGAAAAATATGGAGGGGAAGTATGAATCTGAACAATCTGAATTACAAAACTGTTGAAAGGGAAAATTAGCTTCACAATAGACCTAAAAACAGATATCTCTTTTTTTTAACTCCGAGGATTAGTACGGTTGTGTCCCTCCAAAACTGTTGGGTTATGAGTTGTTGGTATGGCTTTATTTAATGCTTTCTATCAATTTTTGTCCCCTAAACTTCAGTTTCCACATTTTTTAATCCAAGCAAATGCTGTTTTATTATGAGCTGGGCTACACAATATGGATTTGCAATGCTTTGAATGCATGGGATGCTTTGGTTCAATGATACTTTCAAAAGACTGCTTCAGAAGGAAGTGTGACCCCATCATCTCTTATATATGGAATAGTCCCTGGTTGTTTATGGTAGATCTTCCAATTGTTTAAAAAACAAGGAAAAAAGTCAACCATCCCAGCAACCAACTCTCAGAGTAACAGGAAACAGTTTGAAGAGAAAGGAAGGAAGGAAGGAAGGAAGGAAGGAAGGAAGGAAGGAAGGAAGGAAGGAAGGAAGGAAGGAAGGAAGGAAGGAAGGATACAAACCCAAACAAAAGTGGCAAGGCAAGCTTCTATATACAGTATATAAAGTAGTAGAAGATGTTATTCTTCCATCACTTATGATGCTATCATGCCAGGAAAAAACCTTCATTGGTGTTTCAAGGAATTTATAGACATCTCTGGACATAAGTAGCAAAGAAAGTGGAGACCATTTTACAACTTCTGTTTTATTGGAGAGGAGGGTGTCATTAAAAAAAATTGGTAATGTCTTTGGATCCTAGTATCTGACCAAATGATTTTGTAAATTGCAGATTCCCATTTATTTGATCATCTACAGGTCGTCCTTCACTTCAACCAGAGCAGAGAAGAGCAGAAAAAAATGATGAAGGTCTGGAGTCTAAAACATGTGAAGAACAATTGGAGGAAGTGGCTTTCTCCTGCCTGAACAGGGGGTTGGACTAGGAGACCTCTAAGGTCCCTTCCAACTCTGTTAATCTGTTAAATACAGTTCCTGGTGAATTTCACCAAATCTCCTGTCCAAAAGAGCCTCAGAGACCGTCTGCATGCAGATGAATGTTGTATGTGGATGTGTGTTCATTCTCAATTAAAACACACCACCTACCCAATTGATCAACTGATTAACAAATCACCTGCTAAATAATAAAAAGGGCCATGAAACACAATAGCAGGAATTCAGTTTTTTCTTAAAGACTACGACAATGAAACCTCATTGAGTTTTCTTTACAGGCTGATGGGAAATAACCATGGAATAAAGGAAAAAAAAGGAAAAAAAAGAAATGAAAGGAGAAAGAACAGAAAAGAGAAAGAAAGAAAGAAAGAAAGAAAGAAAGAAAGAAAGAAAGAAAGATAGATAGGAAGGAAGGAAGGAAGGAAGGAAGGAAGGAAGGAGAGAGAGAGAAAAAGGAAAGGAAAAAGAAAGGAAAAAGAAGAAAGAAACAAAGAAACAAAGAAACAAAGAAACAAAGAAACAAAGAAACAAAGAAACAGAAAGGAAGGAGGAAAGGAAAGGAAAGGAAAGGAAAGGAAAGGAAAGGAAAGGAAAGGAAAGGAAAAGAAAAGAAAGGAAAGGAAAGGAAAAGAAAGGAAAGGAAAGGAAAGGAAAGGAAAAGCTTGTTACCCAATATGTCATCATTCCTAGAAGCCAGCTTGAAATGGTCATTATGCTAAAAAATGAATAAAACTCTTTTTTTCCCTTCCAAATTAAATTTTAATGTTGCAGAACTTTACATGATCCTGGAATGTAAATAAATATGAAGCAACAACTAAATATTTTCCCCAGCTAATTATGCCATTAATACCAAACTGGATATAAAGTACATGAGAAATAATGTTGCTAAAGATTCAAACGAGGTCAGAAGGGGTAGGTTTTCCATTATCATTTTGCTCTCCTCCCCAATATCTCAAATTCTGATGTTGGGTTCAAGCTTCCCTTGCTAAAATATAAGGGAGTCCTCGATTTACGACCACAACTGAGCCCAAACATTTCTGTTGGTACGTTTGTTCAGTAAGCTTTGCCCCATTGTATGACTTTTCTTGCCATGATTGTTAAATGAATCCCTGCAAGTGTTGAGTTAGTGACAGATTTGTTTAGTGAATCTGGCTTCCCCATTGACTTTGCTGGTCAGAAGGTTGCAAAAGGGGCTCCCATGACTGTGGGACTGCAACCATCATAAATTTGAGTCAGTTGCCAAGTGTGTCATGCCCCTGTTGGAGTCTGACTCTGAGGGAGAGGAGGAACAGCCAACAGGGAGTGGAAGTTTGGCTCCGGAGGTTATGGAGGAGGCTGGGGAAGGGCAAAGGCCAGCTGGGTAGTCAGAGGAGGACCCAGGCCCATCCCCTCTCCATCCTAGTGTACACAGGGAGGAGAGGATAAGGGAGAGACATGATCTCCTCAGGAGGAGAGAGCCTTGATCCTCTTCATGGGCTGTAGCTGTGACAACTGAATAAGAGGATGGACATGCGTAAGGGTGAATGCTGGAAACAAAGCGTGGAAATATTTCCAGTTTATTGTTCCTCTCTAATTTTGGCATCCTTCCCAGTGTGTGTTCTGATATCTGTGGATGTCTTTCAGCCCTTATCTTGCCTGGTTTGTGTTGTTTTTTACTCTTTATAATTTAAATGGCATTTCCTCCTTCTTGTAACTGCTTGTATGGGAATTTTTTGTTTCCAGTCAAGGATATTCGGAGCTTGGAAGCAAAATGAAGGAATAAAAGGGGCTTCACCTGTTTTTTGTGACTGTGTTTATTTTGTATCTCACCCTGGGTCATCACAAAGTGTTTGAATTCTGATCACGTGACCACGGGGTTGCTGCAATGGTTGTAAATATGGAAAGTGGTTATAAGTCAATTTTTTCAGTGCTGGTTTTAACTTGGATGTAACTGATGATGTTACCTAGTTGGGTCATGAAATGTCTGCAAGAAAACCACTGAGCTCAGAGAACATCTTCCTCTTCCTCCTCTTCCTGCTCCTTGTTCTATTCCTCTTCCTGCTCCTCCCCTTTTCTTTCTCTACTCCACACACCTCAGTCCCTTCTATCAGTGATGAAGTTCTCTAGTTGGGTCATGGAATGTCTTCAAAAAACTACCAAGCTTAGACAGCATCAAGGATCCCAAAGTTGTCCTCCTCCCCCCCCCCTCATTTTCTTTCCCCACTCCAGGCACCTCATTCCCTTCTTGCAGTGATAATGTTACCTAGTTGGATAATGAAATGTCTGCAAGAAAACCATCAAGCTCAGAGAGCACCAAGGACCTCAAAGTCTTCCTCTTCATCCTCTTCCTGCTCCTTGTTCTACTCCTACTTGTCCCCTTTTCTTTCTCTACTCCACAAACCTGAACTCCCTTCTTAACATTAATATTAATATTAGATCATCAATCAAGCAGTAAATATATCAATCAAAAAACCAGCAAGAAAGCAAACCTTCTACCAACACTGTTAGGACACGCCACTTGTATATAAACAGAGAGCAAACTCTGCTGCCTTCTAACACTGATAATGTTATCTACTGGGTCATGAAATGTCTCCAAGAAAACAATGAAGCTCAGGGAGCACTATAGACCTCACAGTTGAATCCTGAACTACAAAAGTTCTCTTTTATTGGTAGGATGACATGGCAATGCACTTGTATCTAATCAGAGAGGAACCTCCACTCCCTTATAGCACTGATGAAGTCCCCTAGTTGGGTCATGAAACATCAGCAAGAAAACCACCTAGCTCAGAGAGAACCAAGGCCCTACTTATTTCAACCCTGACCTACAAATAGTCTCCTTTATCACTACGGATATTTTTTTTTGTAAAACCCCACTTGACAAAACCATGGTCAGTTCTAGCACATTGGTTCCACCTGTGCCTGCCTCTTGATTTCATTGGAGTTCATTCTCATCTGCTCCCTTTGTTGATCTTTTAAACCCCATCTTCACTTTGTACTTCATTTTCAGTGAACTGCTATTAGTAACAACTTCATCTCTCAGCGGTGACCTTTCTCAGATGGGAAGATGTCTGGCATTGCAGAAACTCCTTTAGCTTCAAAAATCAGCAAGCTCTTCTTGGCTCAGTCAAGCTGAGGAAGATGCAGGCTGGTTTCACACCAAGGATGTCCAGCAGCTAGTTTTACAGAGGGAGGGAGGAAGGGAGGGAGGAACAGGGGGGGAAAGGAGTGAAGGAAAAATGAAAAGGAAAAAGGAATGGATGGATGGATGGAAAGGAAAAGAAAAAATAAAGGAAGGAAACAAAAAGATAGAGAGAGTCAGAAGGGAAGAAAGAGAGATGAAGGGAGGAACAGGAAGAAAAAGAGCGAAGGAAAAAGGAAAAGGAAAAAGGAAAAAGGAATGAATGGATGAAAAGGAAAAGGAAAACTGAAGGAAGGAAGGAGATAAAAAGATAGAGTCAGAAGAGAAGAGAGAGAAAGATGAAGGGAGGAATGGGGAAAAAGGAGTGAATGAAAAATAAAAAAAGGAATTGATGGCTGGATGGATGGAAAGGAAAAGGAAAAGGAAGGGAGGGAGGAAGGGAGGAAGGAGACAAAATGATAGTGAGAGTCAGAAGGGAAGGGAGAAAGAAGGATGGAGGAACAGGAACAAAAGGAGTTATTGAAAATGTAAAGGAATAAGGAATGGATGGATGGATGGATGGATGGAAAGGAAAAGGAAAAAGAAAGGAAAGAGACAAGAAGATAAGAGTGAGAAGGGAGAGGAGGGAGAGAGAAGGAGGAACAGGAAGGGAGTGAAGGGAAAAGGAAAAAGAATGGATGGATGGAAAGGAAAGGAAAGGTAAAGGAAAAATGAAGGAAGGAGAGAAGAAAAGAAGGAGATAAGAGAGAGAAATTCAGAAGGAAAGGGAGAGACAGTGATGGAGGAACAGGAACAAAGGGAGTGATTGAAAAAGGAAATGGAAAAAGGAATGGATGGATAGATGGAAGGTAAGAAAACGGAAAAACAAGGATAGAAGGAGGGAAAATGGGAGTGAGGGAATAAGTGAGAATGAAAGAATTGAAGAGAGGGAGGGTGAGAAAGAAAAAAGAGAGAGAGATAAAGACAAAAAGAGAAAGAAAAAAGGATGGGGGATGGAAGGAGTGAAAAAAGGAAGAAAAAGGAAAAGGAAAAACAAGGAAGGAAGGATGAAAGGAATCAAGGGAAGGAAGGAGGAGGGAGGGAAGGGGAGGAAGGAAGGACAGAAAGAAGGAAAATGGGAGGAGGAGGAATAAGAGACAGTGAGAGAAAGGAAGGGAGGGAGGGAGAGAGAAAGAAAGAAAGAAAAAAGGGAAGGAAGGAAGAAAAGAAAGGAAAAGGAAAAAAGGGAGGGAGGGAGGAAGGAAGGAAGGAGACGAGAAAAAAGACATGTCCCAGCGTGCACATAGCGGAGCTTTGATTCACTGGCAGAAACTTTTCTTTACCCTTCCCAGTTGTGCCCTTGCCAGAGAGCCATTCAACACAAACCTAGAGGTTCCTTATTCTGTCCGTTCATATGAATGTGATCATTTTTTAGGCCACTTAATAACCAGAGGCACTGGGCATGCCCTTTGCTGACCTTTTTACAAAGGGAGCAGTGGTGCGATTAAACTGGTGTAACAACCAGTTCGGTGATCACGTGCTTCACTCGTGTGCACACCATTTTAAAAACCCATTTTTTAGCTATAATACTGTTTTGCAGTGTTAATTCAGAGCCAGATGGCTGTTGCTTCATTTAACATCTTTATAAACATAATAAGTAGATTTTACAAACCAGTTGTAGATTTCTCCAACATGGAGCAAACTCAGACAGAAACATGTTGTAAGTTCAGACCAGAGCTCCAGTCTTCAGCAAGTAAGCAAGCAAGCAAGTTAAGGCCCGGTCCCACTGGCCAACGTACACAAAACGTATGCATAAAGGACACAGCGGACGAGCAAAATTTCGGGGGTGGCTCCATCTGTTGTCATCCACTCCAAAAAGTGGCAAAAATTGCATAAACAGTGTTAGGGATAACATTGTTTACCCTAACTGGTTTAGGTGAAATAATAACTATGATTCATAGTTGTGTATGTTAAAGCGTCTGCAGCTTTAACTGTGGGATAGTAATTAAGGGAGTGGTTATGAAAACACTATAAAAGTAGCAAGTCTACAGCTTGCTCAATCTGGCTTTGATGATCCCCGATTACTGCTTGGAATCAAGGCTGCATTGCTCGAACGGAAGAGACAGCAAAGGATTGATTTGTAAGTGAACTGACATAGGATATTCTACATGGACTTTGCTA
>BLBF01000080.1:5497170-5507278 GCA_015471245.1 Laticauda colubrina | reverse complement strand
AATAGAATAGAATAGAATAGAATAGAATAGAATAGAATAGAATAGAACAGAAAATATGGAATGGAATGAAATAGAAATAGAAATAGAAATGGAAATGGAAATGGAAATGGAAATGGAAATGGAAATGGAAATGGAAATGGAGTGGAGTGGAGTGGAGTGGAGTGGAGTGGAGTGGAGTGGAGTGGAGTGGAGTGGAGTAGAGTAGAGTAGAGTAGAGTAGAGTAGGGCCTGGAATGGACCTTGGAGGTCTTCTTGGTGAGCCCCCTGCTCAAGCAAGAGACCATCTACCACTTCAGACTAGTGGCTGCCCAATCTCTTCTTGAAAGCCTCTAGTGATGGGGTGCCTACAACTTCTGAAGGAAAGCTGTTCTACTAGTTGACTGTTCTCACTGTTAAGAAGTTTCTCTTTGGTTGTAGGTTGGTTCTATTCTTGATTAATTCCCATCCATTGTTTCTTGTTCTGTCTTCGGATACTTTGGAGAATTGATTGACTCCCTCTTCTTTGCGGCAACCACTCAAATATTGGAAGACTGCTATCCTGTCACCCCTAGTCCTTCTTTCCTCTAGATTGGCCATCCCCAATTCCTTCACTTGACGAGACTTATCTTGGGACTTCTGGTACTGGTTCTCATTTGACTCCACTTATTTATAGCTAAAACCTGATCAAATAGAGATAGAAGTTGCTTTGAAAATCAAATCATGAACTAACCCCAGGAGTCGAATTCTACCAGTTTGGACTTGTTTGAGCAAACCGGATGTTAAATTTTCATCTGGTTGGCTGAACTGGTCTTTCAATCGACCGGCTAGCTCCATCCACCCAGCCCCAACCCTTCCAGGAGCCCATTTTCAATTCAGGTAAGTGAAAAGTCCATGTGGAGGTTCTGAGAGGGAGGAAAACAGGCCTTCTCAAAGTCCAGAAATGGGCCTGTTTCTGACTTCTGGAGGGCCTCCAGAGGTGGGGGAGGCTGTTTTTACCCTCCCAGAGGCTCGGGGGAGGCCTCTGGACCCTTGGGAAGGCAAAAAATGGCCCTCCTGGAAGTTCTGGCAGGCCACGCCAACCATGGTCACAACCACCTAGCAACTGGGCAACGAACCAGTTGCTAGGATTTTTGAATTCCACCTCTGGCTAACCCAGATGGCCAACTTCCTGACTTTGGGTGTTTGCCTGTAGTTTCAACATCTATTCTCAGGTATTACTTGGCATTCTGATTTTTCATATTCTTTGTTACTCAAAAAGAAATCCTGTCTGGTTTGTTTGTTATTTTTTCCTGTGGAATTGCTTTCACTGTTCTATTATTTATTGTTTTAATGTGAATTATTGTTTCTAGAAATGTTTGTCAACTGTTCTGAGAGTCCTTTTGTAGACCACCATGGGATATATAAATTAACTTACAAACAAAATAAATGACTACAATTCTCTATATTCAGAGGAGAGCTGTCTGTGACTTAAGACATTGTAGTTGATTAATCATCTGCTTTAAGCAATTAGTGGATTAATCCATTTAATTTAAATACATTTGCATGTTATTGACATTTTGCTTTACAATAGTGTTTATGTTTCTCTTTTACAGTTCATGCAGCAGAAACAAAAACAGCATTGGGAGATAACAAGTATAGATTTACTTCAAAGTCTCATTTAGAATCAGAATAGAGCTGGAAGGGACCTTAGAGGTCTTCTAGTCTAACCTCCTGCTCGAGCAGGAGATTCTATACCAGTGGTGGCTAACCTTTTTGGCTCCTGTGCCAAAAATTGTGTGCATGCTGGTGCACACACACTCACTCATGTGCTAGCACCCATAAGATAATGCATGCCCCCTCACACACTCCCTGCGCATATGCACACAATCCCCCATGCTGCTATCCTGCTGCCATTGCCACCCCATACCCTTACCTGCACTGCACCTCACAGCTTATTTTTAGCCGGTTTGAGGCCTTTTTTGGTCTCCCAGAGGCTTCAAAAAAACCTCTGCAGGCTTTGCAGGCCAAATAATAGGCCCGTTTCATCACTTCCGGTATTACAGGAAGTGATGAAACTGGCGTATTATTCATTCTACAAAGCCTGCAGAGGCTTTTTTCAAACCTCTGGGAAGCTGAAAAAGGCCTGAAACCAGCCAAAAATCAGCTGTGAGGCACGTGCACACATGCGTAGTAAGGTAAGTTTGTCTGCGGCTCATGTGTTGGCACAAATGGCTCTGCGTGCCACCTGTGGCATGCATGACATAAGTTTGCCATCATGGCCGTATACCATTTCAGACAAGTGATTGTCCTGTTTCTTTTGGAAAACCTCCAGTGATGAGGCACCCATAACTCAGAGGTGGTATTTAGTCAGTTCTGACAGGTTCTGGAGAACCGGTAGCAGAAAATTTGAGTCGTTCAGAGAACTGGCAAATCCCTCCTTTGACTGGCCCCGCCCCCATCTATTCTCTGTCTCCCGAGTCCCAGCTGATTGGCTGGGTCTTCTTTGGTTGCCCTGCACAGGAGAACAGAGCTGGAAAGCAGGTCAGTGGGATGGGGAGGGAATGGAAATTTTATAGTATCCTTCCCCTGCCACACCCACCAAGCCACACCCACAGAACCAGAAGTAAAAAAAAATGAATACCACCACTGCCACAACTTCCAGCTCTCTCATTCTATGTTTTTATATTACCTAGTTGGATAAGGAAACATCTGCAAAGGAACAACCAAGCTCAGTGAATACTAAGGGCTCCACAATTCAATCCTGAGCTTCAAATATTCTCGTCTATCATCAGATTTTTTTAATGCAAACTTTGAATACCCATTCTAGCCCTCTTCTCCAGGCAACGGAACAATAGTTTTCCTAGAGTTCAAAGCAGAAATCAAAATTGAGCCTAGAATGTATTAAGGATTGAAAGGCAGAGAAAAGACATGTATCAAAGTTGTTCTTCGAAAAGAAACGAAAATTAACCCACAAAAAAGCCGGGCATGCTTTGAATGTCTCACGTCCAATAGATGTGCTTCAACTGTTCTTTGAATTTTCCTGGCACTGACATCCATCTTATTTCACTGTTACACTTAAATTCATTGTCTTCTTGGCAGGTGTTCCTTTCAGATCATTTTTTTCTCCTATTAATGTTTTTCTGTAGCTCAGCCTGCTTTTAAAGCCTTCCTTTATTGCTTGGCCTCAAGAGGAAAAAATAAAGAATATAATATACAGATTGCATTTAGATGGCATTTCTCATTGGTGATTGTATCTAAAACTGTGAAATCAGGTCTGTGTTCTCAACAAGGGACACTGGTAATCCTGGTTTCCCTCTCCCAGCTTTCTATTTTTCTTTGTGCAAAACTTTTTTTTTTTTTTTTAAAGATAAAGATATTTAGGAATAGGATATTTAGTTAGGAATCAATAGTTTCACTCCATAGTTGATCATGGAAGGAGAACAACAGGTATCAGGGAGGCTAAACATTCCAGGTTTTTTGCAGCAAAAACCAGCAAAGGGTCACCAGAGCAATGTATTTTGGACACTTCAAAGGGGGCATGAAAAGGCTTTTGGCTTTTGTAACAAAAGTAATGAAGAAGACAAAGGGGGAAGGAGAAATATCAAGCCCATCCCCCAAAATGGTAGGCTTGCTTTCGTCAACTAATGGACTCAATTTTTACTCTCTTCCTTTCTTCTTTTACTTCTTTTTACTTTTTAAACTTGTCATTTCCCCTTCCTTCCTTCCTCATTCACTTCCCTTTCCCCTTTCCATTCCTTTCTCACTCTCCTCCTTCCTTCCTTCCTTCCTTCCTTCCTTCCTTCCTTCCTTCCTTCCTTCCTTCCTTCCTCACTCACTTCCCTTTCCTATGTCTCCTTTTCCCTTTCCATTCCTTTCTGGCTCTCTCCTTCCTTCCTTCCTTCCTACCTCCTGCCCATGACAAATGATGGAGTTGCTTAATGACCAAGGTGATTCACTTAATGACTAAGGTGATTTGTTCATCAACAACCCCCCCCCCCCCCCAAAAAAAAAAAAACTTTTAAGACTCTGGAAAGAGTGCAGAAAAGGGCAACAAAGATGATTATGCGACTGGAAGCTAAAACAGGTGATGAATAGTTGCAGGAATTCAGTATGTCTAGTTTAATGAAAAGAAGGACCAGGGGAGACATGGTAGCAGTCTTCCAACCTTTGAGGGGCTGCCACAAAGAAAGGAACAAGTGATTTACCAAAGCACCAGAGGGCATGACAAGAATCCATGGATGGAAACTAACCAAGGAGAGAAGCAATCTGGAATTAAGGAGAAACTTCCCAACAATGAGGACAATTAACCAGTGGAACAACTTGCCTCAAGAAGATGTGAGTGCTTCATCGCTGGAGGTTTTTAAGAAGAGACAGCCAGTTGTCTGAAATAGTTATAAGGTTTTCTGCTTGAGCTGGAGGTTGGACTAGAACAGTGGTTGCCAACCAGTGGGCTGGACACCACTGCTGGTCTGCAAGAAAATTTTGGTGGTCCTCAGAGAAATGTTCCCCTCAAAGCACTCCCCCCAAAGCAATTAATCCAGGCTGCACAGGAACACAAGGCTGCATCAGCCACATGGCCTGCCCACCCGATGCCCCTCACGCTTAAGCCTAGCGCAGACCTTATCTTGAGTAGAGCCACGTGAGCTGGAACTGGAAGGTAAGACCAATGGTGGGAGAGGGAAATCCACCCCATGGTGGCTTGCTGATGATGGTGGGAAAGTCGGTCCCATATTCCAGAGCTGCAGTAGTCAAAGGACTGGCCCTTTGGTCATCCCAGAGCAGCTTCTCCAGTCCATGGCAGGCCAGTGCACCCGGGTGAAGGAGCAGCTGCTCCGGGATATGACTACTGCAGCTCTGGAATATGGGACCGACTTTCCCACCAATGTCAGCAAGCTGCCATCAGTCAAAATTCTTATCAGTGGTCCACGGGATTTAAAATTATGAGCTTGGTGGTCTCTGAGGTCCAAAAGGTTGGCAACCCCTGGACTAGAAGACCTCGAAGGTCCCTTCCAACTTTACTATTCTATGCTTTCTAAAATCGTAAAATTAAGCATGTGTCAGGGCTCTGGCATCCACCCCCATTTAAATCATGAGCCTCTAGCCACATCTCTCGGAGTTTAAAGAAGATTTATTAGGAGTGAAAAATGTCAGTGCTATCTGGGTGTAGCCAACTTTGAGACACATCATTCATTTCACCCTTGACCCTGGTCTTCCCCTCACCCCCTGGATGTATATTCTCCAATGGGACACACCCATAGCCAAGTCATCAATCATGCTCTCCAGTAATAATCTTGTGCGCCAGAAGCTTCAGTCTCCTAGAAATTACCAATGAAGCATTTAAGGCATGTACTACTTCCCCTACTCCCTTTCTGCTGGCAACTCTAAAAGACCGGAGAAATATTTTTGAGTTGACAGCATGGTCATACAGTTATCTGCTTAACAACTGATTTATTACTGTAATTCTGGACTCAGTTATGGTTGCAAGCCAAGGACTCCCCATATTATCTAAATGACTATGCTCCACCTGTAGCTCCTACATGAATGTGCTGATGGAACTTAAGATATTGATAGACTTTGCAGTGCCAGAGAAGTTTTGATATATAGCTGTTCTTAGCTCTGAAAGCATATCAAAATGCATTTAAAATGTAACTTTTGAGATAAAACAAATTTACAATGTCTTTCTATTTAGAAAATAAAATAATATTGTTGGAAGGGACCTTGAAGGTCTTCTAGTCCAACCTCCCCACTATATCATTTCATATGAATGATTATCCAGTCTCTTTTTGAAAGCCTCTAGTAATGGAGCATCCACAACTGCTGAAGGCAAACTATTCCATTGGTTACTACTATTTATTTACTACTATTACTTACTACTTATTTACTATTATTCTCAACATAAGAAATTAGTTCTAGGTTGCTTCTCTTTTTGGTTGGTTTCCATCCATTGTTTCTCATCGAGCCTTTTGGTTCTTTGGAAGATAGTTTGGCCCCCTTGTCTTTGTATGAGCCTCTCAAATATTGGAAAACTGCTATCATGTCTCCCCTCGTCCTTCTTTTCATTAAAGTAGACATATGCAATTCCTTTAACCATTCTTTATATATTTTAGCCTCCAGCCTCCTAATAATTTATGTTGCTCTTCTCTGAACTCTTTCCTGAGTCTCAACATCTATATTTTAAGAACTATATTTCAAATAGCACTTAAATATATATTTCAAGTAGCATTTCAATCAAGGGGATTCTTTACAGAATAACAGAGTTGGAAGGGACCTTAGAGGTCTGCTAGTCCAACCATATATGTTCAAGCAGGAGACCATATGCCATGTCAGACAAACTGTTGTCCAACTCTTCATTTAAAAAAAAAAAACTTCTAGTAATGTAGCACCCACAACTTCTGAAGGCAAAAAGTTGTTTAATTCTACTGTTTAAAATTGTTCTGTTGGGAAATTTCTTGTCATTTTTAGGTTGGTTCTCTCCTTGATTAGTTTCCACCCCAAAAGCATTAGCTAAAGTGAGTTGCTTTAAATGTTGTTGGATAAAATCATGGAGGACAATCAAAGGCTATTGGTCTTGAAAAGATGGAATTACTACAAGGGCAGAAACTGGCAAAGACAGTAGATGACCAGAAATGGCCACTATCAGAACATGGTCTAAATAACATCCAAGAAACAAACTGCAAAGATGAAAGAATGAAATATAAGACGTATACCCTGGGGATGTTTACTATGGATACTTGGATTTTTCAACATCTCATTTTCTTTATTGGGACTTTGGGGGACTAGTATAAAAATTTTCTATCTGAATTTTGTCTTTGACTCTTTGGCCATGAACTCCTAAGAGCAGGTGAACTTATTAGAGAGAGATCTATTGTTCTACCTTGAATTAAACTCTTACAGTTACTTCCCAGTATTCTGTAACATTTCTTCAATTATCGGTTGCAGGACTATAACAAAAGGAGAGTTACTTGTCTCCCATCTCCTGCTTGCAAGCATCTAAGAAGCTTCTGGGTGGCCATTGTGGAAAACAACATGTTGGATAAAGATGAACTTTCTCACAGCACTTTTGTAAAGCTACAGAAATGGTCTCCTCTAGTAGAGGTGTTAGCCATGTATATGTAACAGCAGAGCAGTGAGCATGGGCCTGGGACATTTGCAACAGATAAAAGAAGAAAAAGTAACCATTTAAAATGAAGTTATGTTACCCCTTTGCTGTGTTTCCTACATAAAAACTACCACCCACCAGGTTAATTGACTTACAAGTATGTCTTTTTAATAAGTGTCATAAAATACATCAGACAGGTGTTGGTTTCTTTAATTTTCAGAGGAAATTGTTATCATCCAGATGATAGTGGATAGTGGAAATATGGATATTTCCCTTTTAAGTTGTAGTGGAAGTCATTAAACTAATTTCTTCTTCTTCTCCTTCTCCTTCTCCTTCTCCTTCTCCTTCTCCTTCTCCTTCTCCTTCTCCTTCTCCTTCTCCTTCTCCTTCTTCTTCTTCTCCTTCTCCTTCTCCTTCTCCTTCTCCTTCTCCTTCTTCTTCTTCTTTTTCTTCCTCCTCCTCCTCTTTTCCTCCTCCTTTTCTTCTTCTCCTCCTTCTCCTTTTTCTCCTCTTCTTCTTCTTCTCCTCCTCCTCCTGTACCACAAATTTTTCCAACATCATGGAATATTTATTGGTATTGGTATTAGACTTCATTTTATTTTGGCAAGATTTTTCTCTCTTTTTTTTTTTTTTAAAAAAAGAATGCCTTCCTATCTTTTGTAAATTTTCATGCAGCTTTCTGATGGACTTGGAATCTTCTTGGATTTATTTGTTCTTTTCCTCCTCAGGCAGAACATCAAAGAAAGCTTGTTCCAAAGCAAAATTAGTCTGATGCTGCCAGTGAAATTTCTCAGGCGGGTTCTTCACATCCATCAGTTACCCCCAGATTTTGCCTAAAGCAGATTCAAAGTGAATTTGGAGACTCTCTCTCAGAGGAAATTCAGGAGAAGTCAAAGGAATTATGTGTTAGCTAACTTTTCACTGGGTTTTAGTCATCCTTCTTTGAATGGTGAGTCTTCCAGAATGGAAAAACCTTTTTAAAGACCTCTTTGCCCAATTAGCATTGAGAAAAATGATTATAAATGTTAAAAATGAGATGATTATTCCAATATTTGAGGGACTGTCACAGAGAGGAAGGGGATAATCTATTCTTCCAAAGCACCTCAAGGCAGACAAGGAACAATGGATGGAAACTGATCAAGGAGAGATTCAACTAAAAATAAATAAGAAGAAATTTTCTGAGAGTGAGAAAAGCCAACCAATGGAACATACTGGCTCCAGAAGTCATGGGTGCCTCATCACTGGGGGCTTTCAAGAAGAGATTGGACAACCAGTTGTCTGAAATGGTGTAGGGTTTCCTGCCTGAGCAGAGGGATGGACTAGATGATCTCCAAGGTTGGATGGACTAGATGATCTCCAAGGTTGGATGGACTAGATGATCTCCAAGGTACCTTCCAACTTTCTTATTCTGTTACTCCATTAAATGGGTTTCTTGTGAGGACTTTGTTTTTCAAGAATTGTTGAGAAGAAAGTTCTACACAACTGGATTGGGGATTTAATCTTCATCACTTTGGAATGAAGATAGCAAGGAAAGTATGGAACTAAGGTACTATCCAGGGTGTTATTCAGCCCTCTGAATACTGGCTGACTTGTAGTCAAATCTGATCCTTCTCAATAGTTAGGGAAGGAGAGGCACAACATGATACATCCTCTTCAAGATATCTGTCTCTCGTTCTCAAACTGGGTTTGCCTCCCTCAATAAAGGAAAGGCTTCAGCACACAGTGAGAGCCAAGATGCTTGCTTTCACATTAAGTGAGAATTAGTTGATATATTAGGGATTGGGACAAGCTGGAATGATCCCCAAGGATCCATTCTCCAGCAGTTTTGCAAAGAATTTGACTTTTCGTGCATGGATCATGGGACACGACTAATGGACTGCAGTCACTTGAGGCTGTTCTAGTAAACAAGAAAATCGTCTCTGGCAGATCTTTCCATTACTGGTGTGAGTCACTTTAATAAGGAGTCTGTGGATATGGTACCCAAAGGGGTAGCTATTTTGGACTTGATTTTCTTCAGGAAAAAAAATTGAACACCTATGATATGATAGGAATGTAGCTAAAAAGCCAGTAAGAGGGCCTCAGCTAGGCTACAAAGCCCAAAGAACCCAAGAAATTTGTTTCCTTTATTGTTCCTCGCTGGTAGACCGAAATCTTGCTGAACTAAAGCAACCAAATTGCACCATTGAAAAGTCATGACTGACATGGGCAGCCCTACAAATTGAACAAATAAATAATTAAATCCTGAAAACTGAAGGCCTGAGTAGACCTTCTTCTTCCTCAACCAATCCATTTAAACTTGTGGTCTCTTGTGCTTTTGGAATGCAGGCTCTCCTTCTTGGGAATTCAGACTACATTCACCACAGCACATAATAACTGGGCTATCTTTGGCAAGATGGGCAACATACCAGTTAGATAAATAGATGTTAGATAGACAGATAGATAGATAGATAGATAGATAGATAGATAGATAGATAGATAGATAGATAACATACAGATGATAGACAGACAGATAGAAACAGACAGACAGACAGATAGATAGAAATGATAGACAGACAGAGAGAGAAGAGAGAGATGACAAAGATGGATAGATGGATGGATGGAAGGAAGGAAAGGGAAGGGAAGGGAGGGAGGGAGGAAGGAAGGAAGGAAGGAAGTCCTAATATATAACAATGCTAAGTTATATGCCAGTCCAATCTCTCTGAATTGCTTTGGTAACTAAATTTTCTGGAAGAACTTCACCCATTCTTTAACACACACACACACACACACACACACACACATTTTCTTAAGTTTTTGCGGGTACTTACATGTGTGCTGTTCAGCTTTCTTTGGGTATTATCCCATGTCATTGTAGTTGTTCTTTTAAAGTTGTAGCAACGTTTCAGCAGAATCTCATCTGCCATCATCAGGCATCTGTACTGAGTTTGTAGCAGAAGCCTGAAGATGGCAGATGAGATTCTGCTGAAACGTTGCTACAACTTTAGCAGAACTACAATGACGTGGGATAATACCCAAAGGAAGCTAAACAGCACACACATGTATATATATATA
>BLBF01000080.1:5470198-5494953 GCA_015471245.1 Laticauda colubrina | reverse complement strand
TTCTTCTTCTTCTTCTTCTTCTTCTTCTTCTTCTTCTTCTTCTTGGAGGAAGAGGAGGAGGAGAAGGAAAAGGAGGAGAAGAAGGTCTTCAACCTAGATTTTTGACCTTGATACCAAGCCTACCTTTAATGGTGTTCCCATTTTAGTAAAATATTGTGATGTTCATTCTCAAGTAATGGTTACATTGATGGACAGCTTTGAATAAGATACTTTCATCCTTCTTTAAATGTCTCTGTTTCCAAAGGGAATTCATCTAAAAATAAAATAGATGGGTTAAAATGAGATTTAGACAAAAACTGAACACCTCAACAGTTTGTTTGTTTTTTTAGCCAAAGAAAGAGGAACAATGGAGGACCAACTATATTTAGGTCAAGGAAACTGGACAAAAGCTGAAGGCAAAAGTTAAAAATCAGTCATTAATATATTGGAAATAAAACACAAAATAAAGATTTGACCTTTTAGATAAGAGGCATTCTGGATCAGTTGTCTAGAACATTTTTACAACTATAATACAGAAGTGGGCAAAAATTTGCATGCATTCATCACAACTGCATTTGGAATTTTTCACTATGATGATACAGAGCCCATTCTTCTACTACAAAACCAGCAGATTTGTCAGATTTTGGTAATAATAAAGATTTGTGTGGAATAAACCATAGGGCTGGACAGCTCTTTCGAATTGAAGATCAAAAGGGGATTGAGAGCATGTGGGGATCTGAATGAAGTAGCCTATCTGCAACTTTTTAGAATTGTTCTGCTATTATATGCTTTTATATCAATTTCCTTTCAAAAATATTCCACCAATGCTGTAGAAGAAGAAATCAACTACACACATATGCACACACTAGTGGTGGGATTAAAAATAATTACTACCGGTTCTGTGGGCGTGGCTTGGTGGGCGTGGCAGGGAAAGGATGCTGTAAAATCTCCAGTCAGAGGTGGTGTTTGCCGGTTTTCTGAACTACTCAAAATTTCCACCACCGGTTCTCCAGAATGGGTCAGAACCTGCTGAATACCACCTCTGACACACACACATATGAATGTGTATGTTCTGTATGTATGTATGCATGCATATATGTATGTATTCCATCAACATTTCTTCTGAACAAATCTACTTGTTCATGTCCTGCACATAGTTTTGAAAAGATGGATTTGACAGCTTGCCCGCCAATCCTGTTCATGCCTTCAGCACATTTTCCTTCTGTCTTTGGGAAGGATCCAGACCTGTCGAAAATATATCTATGCATCTTAAAATATACATCAAAAGAAGAAGAGATATGAAAATGTCAAACATATCCAAAGAAGAAAAGACGGGCTCCTGAAGTGCGACCAGCCCTCCCGCCTTCTAATTATGGAGAAATGTCTTTTCTTCTTGTCCAATACGCAGACTTTGTCATTTCACCCTACCAGCACAAATGGCATAAAACAGCTGGACCAACCATTTTCAGATGCTTTCACATTAAAATTGAATGGACGTGCTATTTTGCCAAGAGACTTCCCTAAAACCTAGCGTGCCTTGCATGAAATGAGCTTGTCTCCATGAGGTAGGAAGCAACGAATTTTAATAACATGGCATGGAGGTTTTTTTCCGCTAAAAATATTCCACCATAATGGAGCTGTTTGAGGTGCTTCTCTCTCAGCTGTTAAAATCCGGGCTCCTGTGACTCTCCATCTGTCAGTAGAAGTTGCCACTGAACTTTCTCCCTGCACCAGATTTGAAAGCCCCTCAAGCTACCTGAGCCACATTATGTGGCAATTATGTCATGCCTGCATTGCTGGGTTCTGCTTCTGGGGATGCAGCGGCTTTCCTGCAGCACGGGGTTGCAGGTCTGTTGCCATCCAGATGTCAGCCTTGTGTACTGGTGTTCATCCCAGGATGTAGCAATGTTTGTCTAGCTGGGCAGAAGGCTCAGGAAAATGTTTGCAAACAGATCTTGATGGAAAGTGGAAGGCAAGCTAAAGGAAATAATATTTACCCAAAAGAAAAGAAAAGCTGGCCAGAACTTTGGATGGATGGATGGATGCAGTGGTGGTATTCTACCGGTTCGTCCTGGTTCGCATGAACTGGTAGTAAAAAATGCTACTGATTCAGCCAAACTAATAGTAAAAAAATGCTGCCAATTCAGCCAAACCAATATTTCTGGCGATCAGCTGTGCCACATGATTTAGGTTAGCTAGAAAGCAGGAAATCATTGGATTTCTTGCTTTCTAGCTAATCTAAATTGTGTTGCACAGCTGATTTCCACCCTTGCTGTTGTACTTATCTTGCCAGGAGGCTTCCCTGAGACCCAGTAGGCAAAAAGCGGAGTGCAAGGGGGTGCTGCACAGCCCCCTGTGCCCCATTTTTGCTCCCAGGAGGCTTTCCTTAAACCTAATAGGCAAAAAATGGAGCATGGAGGGTGCTGCAAAAGGGGGAAAAAAACATCACATAGGTCTGTCCACCGAGTCACATGACCATCTGACCACACCCACTTAGCCACGCCCACCTATCTATGACTTCAGAACCCATAGTAAAATAAAATTGAATCGCACCACTGGATGGATGGGTGGATTGATGGATGGATGGAGAGGGGAAGAATTTTTAAACAGAGAAAGGCAATCATGGTGACTGGCTTGTTTTAGAAACAATGAGAAGGAAAGGAAGCATAAAGTGAAGCTTTCCGTTTCAAGTACATCCAAATGAGAATTTCTTAGATAGCAAGGCTGCAAGAGAATTTTGCCTGGAAATCTAGCTTTAAGGAGAAATTTCCTGACAGTGAGAACAAGGAAACAGAGGGATGACTTGTCTTCAGAGGTTATGGGTGCTCCATCACTAGAGGTTCTCAAAGAGAGATTGGACAGCCACTTGTCAGAAATGATGTAGGTTTCCTGCCTGAGGAGGAGGTTGGACTAGAAGATCTCCAAGGTCCCTTCCAACTCTGATATCCTGCATTCTGCAATATGCATTCTATTCTCAGTTGTGTTGTAGTCAAAATCCAGTAAATCAAAACTGTGCAGACACTGTTTCTTCTTAATCCCAGGTTGCTTCTCTCTTTGATAAGTTTCTATCCATTGGTTCTTGTACATGAAATCCTGGATACTCCTTGTTCACATAGTATGTAACAAATTCTCTTACATCAAGTTAAAGTATTGGTCCATCAAATTATACAGCTGGAAGGGACCTTGGATTTTTTCTAGTCCAACTCCCTGATCAAATAGAAGACCCTGCACCACTTTAGACAAATATCTGTCCAATCTCTTCTTAAACATCTTCTGTGATGGAGCACACAAAACTTCTGAAGCCAAGCTGTTCCATTGATTGATTGTTATTAAATTATTTCTAGATTGTTAGAATATTTCTAGGCTGGATCTCTCTTTAATGATTTATTTTTACAAGTTACATGTTCTCCCTGTCAATTAAAAAGATACTCCTTTGGTATTTTTAGCTGCCAGAAAAAGGGAGTGGGGGAAAACAAGGCATTCTTGAAATGCCTAGATAATCACCTCAGCAGCCCAAAATTATTGGAGCATAAGAAGGCTATTGGAGAGCATGATGGAGGACTCTTGGAAATGGATGTGTCCCATTGGGGAAGTCACATACAGTGGGTGGGGGAAAGACCACGGTCAAGGGAGAAATGTATGATGTGATTTAGTATTGGTTGCACCGAGCCACAAACCAACATGGAAACTTCTAATAAACTGAAGACTTTTTATTTTAATGAGGGTAGATTTGTTGGAGCCCTGACAGCCAGCCAATCAGGTGTTTTGGAGAATAATTTGACCCTCCTCTTCTCTGTGATAGCTCCTCAAATACTGGAAGACAGTTATCATGTTCTACTAGTCCTCTTCTTCAATAGACTAGACATACCTAGATCCCTCAACCATTCATCATATGTTTTACCCTCCAGATCCTTTTGTTGCTCTCTTCTGTGCACTTTCCAAGGTCTATACATCTTTTTTTTTTTGGGGGGGGGGGGTGTATCGTGGTGTCCACTGAGTTTTACAACATTTCCCTTCCTGAAAATCATTCCTCAAAGTCGCAAAGGATGAGACTTATGGAAGGTGCCACAGGATCTGGATCTAACACAAAACACAAATAAGAATAGCACTTATATACCACTTCATCGTGCTTTACAGCCCTTTCTAAATGGTTTACAGAGTCATCATATTGCCCCCAACAATCTGGCTCCTCATTTTACCAGCCTCCAAAGGATGGAAGGCTGAATCAAGCTTGATCCCATCAGGATCAAACTGTTGACAGTGAGCAGAGTCAGCCTGCAATACTGCCTTCTAACCACTGCACCACAACAAAAGCTACAGAAGTTATAATAGCAACAGCACTCAGACGTATATACTACTTTACAATGCATTTCAGCCCTCTCTAAGCAATTTACAGATTCAGCCTCTTAATCCCAACAATCTGGGTCTTCATTTTACCTACCTCAGAAGGATGGAAGGCTGAGTCAACCTTGAGCCTGGTGAGAGTTGAACTGCCAAATTGCAGGCAGCTGGTGGTCAGCAGAAGTAGCCTGAAGTACTGCACTCTAACCATTGCACCAGTATAGCTCATCAGTCCAACTTTTGTGTTTTCCAAATGCAGCTGAGTGACCATCTTAGGAATTTGGATCTGGGATGGAGAATTAAGGTGCTATAAACTTTAAAAAAAAAATCTCACAACAGGATGAGTGAACGAGACTGTCAAGTTTATGAGTAGCCTGCTTTGGCATCTTCCCCAAATGAGGTCTAAGAGCAAATGAGAAGTATCCATTGCACTCTATGAATATGCAAGTATGTCATTTTGAGAACTACTCTCCTGAATGCAGCAACTGAGCCACTGAGAGCTTCAGTGGATGGTTTTTCTGCCATCTGCCACCTGTTTCTGAAGGATAACGGTCGGCTGGCGCAACACAAGGCTTATTCTAAATGCGAGCTTACTTTCTTAAATTATGCAGCTGCAATGAGTGCATCTTTTGCTTTATTTCAGTTGATACCAGATGCAAGGAACCTCCATCAGCCTCCTGCTTTTGCAAAGCTAATCTGGGCAAAGAGAAGAGAGCCATAAAGGCAGTTCTGATGCCAAAAAATACCTGCTGAATTTTGTTGCATGCTATTCAGGAAGGCAAGTCTGAGCTTTTTTATTTCTGCTTTGGGCCAATGTAAACTTTGGTATAAATCATAGACTCATGGGGCTGCAGGGGATTTTGGAGGTCTTCTAGTCCAACCCCCCTAACTAAAGGCCCTGTCACACTGCCCAACGGATGCAAAACGTTAGTAAAAAGGACAAAACAGACGAGAAAAATGTTCCATCTGTTGTTATCCGCTCTCAAAAGGGGCACAAATTTGCATAACCAGAGCGGATAACACGGAAAGGAACGGATGGGGGGAGGACGCAGAGCAGATGGAAAGAGGATGCAGAACGGAAGCCCAGCGGATGGAAGCAGATGGAAGCGGATGGCACATTTGCTAGGCTTCTGGGGGGGCGCAGCAAAGTGGATGCAGAACGGAAAGAGTGGATGCACAGCGGATGCACAGCGGATGAAGTGGATGCACAGTGGAAGCCTAGCGGATGCACAGCGGAAGCCTAACGGATGCCGAGCGTTAATTGCGCATGTGGGGAGGATGCATTGCATAAGCACCGCAGATATAAAGGGAAGCAGCTCAGAAGAAGGTCACCATTCAGAGGAAAGACCTGCTGCCGGACACTTTGACTGCCTTGCCTGCCCTGCCTATATGCCTGCATGCAAGCCTTGCTGCAAGCCATGCTGCCAGCCTCCCTGCCAGCCTTGCTGTCTGCCTGCCTGCCAGCCTTCCTGCCAGCCTTGGTGCCTGCCTGACTGCCAGCCTTCCTGCCAGCCTTGGTGCCTGCCTGCCTGCCTGCCTTCCTGCCAGCCTTGCTGTCTGCCTGCCTGCCAGCCTTCCTGCCAGCCTTCCTGCCAGCCTTGGTGCCTGCCTGCCTGCCTGCAAGCCTTCCTGCCAGCCTTGATGCCTGCCTGCCTGGCAGCCTTGGTTCCTGCCAGCCTCCCTGCCAGCCAGCAACCCCACAACCATGGGGAAGAACAGAAAGCCTCAGCCATCTGCTGCCAGCCCTGGCAAGAGAGACAGGGCCATTATCCTACCCCCTGGCCCTCACTCTGCTTCTGCTGGGGCTTCTGTAGCATGGGCTCGCTCTTCTGGGGCTGGAGCTTCTGCTGCTTCTGCTTCAGGAGGAGCTGATGATGCTGCTTCTGGCGGTGGTGCTTCTGCTGGTGCTTACTCTGCTTATGCTGCACCCCAATGGTGCTTCAGACAAGCACTCCAGCACCAGCCACCTCCACAGCACCTGGACCCTTCACCCCTGAGACTGAGTGACAAAGAGGAGTGCCAGAGACTGGCTGGCTACCTGTGGACTTTATTTGGACACTTGACTTGGGTCATTTTTCTTTTATAGCTTGTTGTTAATAAAGTCTATCTTTGATTCACACACTTGCCTCATTTCTTTTTTTTAATAAAGTCTTGGTGGAAACTTTTAGAAATGGTTTAAGCCTTTGCATGCTTGAGGGATGGGTTAAGATAGCAGTGGGATGGGCAGGGATACCTGTGGGATGTGTAATAGCTGTGGGATGGGTAAGGATAGCAGTGGGATAGGCAGGGATACCTTTGGGATGGGTTAAGATAGCTGTGGGATAGATAAACCTCCAGTGCAAGCATAGTGGGACTGTATGGTCCACCCTCCCAGGTGCCACACCTATGGCCCTTTATTATCAATAAAAATTTAATCATTGATCCACACATGTCAACATAAACACAACTCTTTATTAAATGCCCTGTTCATTGGAGGCCCACCCAACATATATGGCCCAATCTCATCAGTGTGATGAGACAGGCTGAAGGAAGCATTCATTAAACATCTATCATCCTGTCTTGCCACTCCACTGCTCCAGCTGGGGAGTTGCACCAGTGTTTCAGGAGGTTGTGCTGCTTCTTCCCTTCATGTGAGGCTCTGTTGGGGCCTTGCACATCCTCAGTGTCTATCAGGTTTTGCCCTTGCCTCCATTCCCCAGGCTCCATGTCCCCATTGCCTTGTTGGAGGTCCACGAGCCTGTTCTGCCAGACTGGGTAGCGGGTGCGCATGAGATTGTGCAGGATGCAGCAAGCTTCCACGATCCTCCTCACGGTCTGTGGGTGATGCTGCATGGTGGTGAGAAGTACCTGGAACCTGTTGGCCAGGATGCCAAAGGCGTTCTCCACCACCCGCCTTGCCCTGGACAGCCTGTAGTTGAAGATCCTCTCTTCATGGGTGAGGAGTCTGGAGGTGTAGGGCTTCATGAGGTAGGTTGTGAGGGAGAAGGCATCATCCCCCACGATGAAGTAGGGCACATCTTGCGTGTCATTGGGCAGTGGGTCTGGATCTGGGAAGCGCACGATGAGGTTGCGTTCCAGCCCCTCCTTGATGTCACTGGTGTTGTATACCTGGGCATCTGAAGCTGACCCGTTTCCTGAAGCATCGATGTACATGAACCTGTAGTTAGCATCGACCATGGCGAAGAGGATGATGCTGAAGAAGCCCTTGTAGTTGAAATAAGTGGACCCCGACTTGGCTGGTGCTTTGCAGGACACGTGCTTGCCATCTATGGCTCCAATGGTGTGGGGGAAGTTCCACTTCTGATACCACTGCTCTGCAACTTTCTTCCATCCTTCTTCAGTGGTGGGACACTGGAGGAGCTCCTCCATGTATTCTTCGATGATGGCCTGTACCACTTCTCTGACCACAATGCTGATGGTGTTGTGTGGCACCCTCCAGCCGTACTGCATGCTCCTGTATATGGTCCCTGAGGCCAGGTGGTGCAGAGTCAGTGCCACCTTGAGCCCAGGTTCCTGGCTGGGCCGGAAGCTGGTGTTTGCCTTGGTCAACCTGGGTGTCAGCTGCTGCACAACTTCGTCAAACATGGCTGGAGGCATCCTCATGAAATTCTGGAATGCACGAGTGTCTTCGTTCCTGAGCTCCATCAGCTTGTTGCACAGTCCGTACTCTGCTCTTCTCCTGATCCATCTTCGGACCCAGACACTTCTTGGCCACCTCTTTTTCTTCCCGTAGTAGAGTTCATAGAGCCTGTAGATGGCTTCGCACTGTTGCAGAATGATTGTGGCTGCCAAAAGGACTTTGTTACGATCCATGGTGGACATGTCTGGATGCTGTGGAAGAGCAAGATCCAGATGAAGACTGCAGAGGTCTGCACAGCAGGGCTGCTGGACTGAAAGTGAGATCCAGGTGAGTTACTCCCCCTTTTTATAGGCAATATAGGTTTTCCCCTATGTGTCCCTTTGCATCTTCTAGGCATCCTCTAGACATCCTTAATATCCGAGATAGGTTCCATCTGCGGATGTTTATTCTGTTTTAAATGCTTTCTTTGCGAGTTACATCCACTTTCATCCTTTCTCCATCCATTCTGCATCCTTTCTGCATCTGTTCTGCGTCCATTCCGCGTCCGTTCCGCTTCCTCCCTGTGTCCGTTTACCACCGGAGAGGATTGAGGTGTGCGGATGCCTAGCGGATGCCTAGCAGATGCCTAGTGGATATAGCGGATGCTTAGCGGATGCAGAACGGATGTTTAGAGGATGCCTAGCGGATGCAGAACAGACGCATTGGATACATTTTCCGTGCAAAAGTTTTGAGCAGCTCAAAAGCCTCTGAGCGGATGAAATGTCAATAGACGGATGCTGGACAGGTAAAGAGGAAGCAAAATGTATGCAGTGAGTACAAAACGGAAGCATCGCGTTAACCAACGGATGGCAAGTGTTTTTCTCCGTTTTACATCCTCTTTCCATCCGTTGGTGCAGTGTGACAGGGGCTTAAGACAGGAGTCCTCATACTGTGTCAAACAAATGTTTATCCAATCTCTTTCTTGAAATCCTCCAGTTATGGAGCCCCAACAACTCCAGGAGGCAAGCTTTTCCATTGATTTATGTCAGAGAGGGACTGGCTGAGACAGAGGGAAGGAGTCAAGTGGGGCATTGATGTAAAATCTCTATGTAGTCACAAGAGAATGAAATTAAAACCCCTCTTGAATCCTGTTGAACTTTATCTATTTTTACCCAGGTGCATATTGTTAGTTGAGAAGATTCCTGTACATAGGCCTGAGCAATAAAACAGTAATTTGAAACCTTAAACAGTACACTTGATTATTTGTGTCTAACTATTAATCATTCCCATTATTAGGAAATTCCTTCCAGGATGGATCTGCCTCTGAGAAGCCTCCACCCACCGCTTCATATCCTGCCAAGAGCTACTATGGAAAATAGATCAATATATTCTTCCCTGAGACACCCTTCAAGTATTTGAAGATTGCTATTTGGTATTTCTTAATTCTTCTCTTCATTAGGCTACACATATCTAGTTTCCTTAGCCATTTATTGTATAAATTAGCCTATAGATCTCTTATCATCTTGCTTGCTCTTCTCTGTACTCTTTCTGAGACCTCAGCATCTTTTTAGAGCCTCAGCATCCAAGTCTACCAAAAAAAGATAACCAAGGCGACTGGAAAAAGTCCAGCAGGATTGGATGCTTCTGCTGGACGTTTTCCAATAAAATTGGACACTAATGGCTTTTCCAATTCTCCACCTAGTTTCTTAGGTGGAGGAAAATTGGATGATGATTCCTCAAATTTTCTCCAGGGGAAGGAGAAACCCATCAACAGTTTCTCCAGAATAAGACTTTTCTCTATTCGTGATATAGACTACTGCTAGAAGACCAACTAAGTTGCCAAGAAAAGCAACTAAGATGATGTCTGAAGACAAAGACATATTTGAAGAATGGTTGCAGGATTCGGGTTTGGCTAGTGAGTGAATGAATGAATTCTTTATTGGCCAAGTATGATTTGACAGACAAGGAATTTGTCTTGGTGCATATGCTCTCAGTGCACATAAAAAGAAAAGATATATTTGTCAAGGATCATCAGGTACAACACTTAATGATAGTCATAGGGTACAAATAAGCAATCCAATCATAATCTAAAGAAAAGAAGCACTACGGGAGACATCATAGCAGTATTCCAGTATCTGAGAGGTTGCCACAAAGTGGATGGCTCAGCTTATTTTTCAAAGCACCAGAAGGCAGGATAAGAAACAATGAATGGAAACTAACCAAGGAGAGAAGCTACCTGGAATTAAGGAGAAACTTCCTAACAGTGAGGAAAATTATAGCCAGTGGAAGTTGAAGCCTTCAGAAGTTGTAAGTGCTGCATCACTGGAAGTTTTTAAGAAGAGATTGGATTGTCACCTGTCTGAAATGGTATACGGTTCTCTTGCTTGGACTAGAAGATCTCAAAGATCCCTTCCAGTTCTATTCTGATTCAATCCCTTATAGAGAAGCTCCTTCGACATTTGTAATAGAAGTGTAAGGAATTACAAGTATACTTTGGGATGTGGGAAGTAGTAGTTGTTGACTTTGATGAGGTTGCAGTATTATGGAAGCCACCTGAATCAGTTCTTTGAGACAGAGACACTTAATAAGATATTCCACATTTCCCAGAGGCCTTAAGCAGAATGAAATTGTATCTTGCATGATTCTTCCTTAAAAATAAAGTACCCTCTCCCTCTGAAATTTTGTCCCTCTTAGGCCAGGCTCTCCAAACTTATCAACTATAAGATTTCTGGACTTCAATTCCAAAATTCCTCAGCCAGCCATGGAATTCTGGGAGTTGAAGTCCACAAGTCTTAATTGCAAAGTTTGGGGACCCTTGATCTTAGGAATTGTAGACCACGAAAGAGATGAGGCTCCACTGAAAGTCAAGACATCTTCACCCATCCATTCACCTTCACAGTTCAAGAATATTTTACCCAACCCAGGAACATTTTTGCAAAGATAAAAGTTTCTTAAGAAAATAGAAATATGTTTTAAATGGGAACTAGTATTTTTTTAAAGGTCAATCTTTGCCTCCTTTCCAAACCCAATTCAATCTCTTGATACTTTTAAGAATCTAGGTGGTTTAGAGTCTAATTATTCGCAGGAATCTGTTTAGCTCTGTGGTCACCACCAAAAGAGACCACAGCTCTCAGAACATCTGGCTACTCCAAGTGGCCTTCATCAAATCCCCCAAAAAAGACTGAGCAGAAGCTCCTCCTAATAGACAAAGGAGAGAACAATAAATAAAGCAATGTTGTCATTCCATACATTGCAGGAATATCTGAACGGCACAGGGGGATCTTTAGCCATCAAAACATATGTGCACACTTTAAACCCAAGAATGCACTAAGGCAGAAGCTTGTTTATCCGAAGGTTAAAACACCCAGACACAAACTGAGCAAAGTGGTGTGTGCAGTACACTGTGCAGATGTATACATTGGGGAAACAAAACAGCCACTTCATAAACACATGGCACAATATAGGAGAATAAATCCATCAGGACAAGATTCAGTAGTCCACCTGCATTTAAAAGACAAAGGCCACTCTTTTGAAGACAGCAAACTCCACATCTTGGAGAGGAAGGATGGATAGTTTGAAAGAGGGGTCAAAGAGGCCATCTACGTCCAAAATAAATAGCCCTCTCCCAATAGAAGGGGACAGATATGAAATCATCTATGTCCTGTCTATAACACAACTCTTTTCAGCAGGTCCACATCCATTTACACTACTGAGGTGAGCACAAGGACACAGATAAACCTCCAAGTGGCCTCAACGATTCACTAATGGAATGCAAATGACCAGCTATCTGCAAGAAATGCAAATCCTTCTATCATCTAGTCAGAGTTGAAGAAGCTTCTGGATGAGAAGTGAAATGTCTTCAAAGAAAAACAAGAAAGTCCAGTTGCCTCTTGAAAAAAACAGCTTTGGGACTCCAAAGTCTTCTGGATGTTCTTGCAATGTCTTTTCCAAAGAAGCACTATTGACCCCCATAGAAATGTGAAGTATAGTTATTTCTATAGCTGGGCAATTGATTTTATTTTGTCCTATCCAGGAACAACATTGTGTTTTATTTCTCTACTTTTTCAGTTTTTTTCTTTAACAAAACAACAAAATCAAATTTCATTTTTTGCTTTTCTTTAACTCTTGGTCCAGTTTCCTGAAAAAAAAAACCTTCCTACCCTTAGTAACATTCTCAGCACCCAAAGAATGTCAGTAATTGGACAAATTAGAAATGCAATAAATACACAGGCATTTCATTGGGTATTCTGCAACATTATGCATTTGGTTGGCATGGAGAGAAAGAGACAGTAGATTGTACCACAACATAAATAAGAAATAGAGGCTTCAAAAATGCATCCAACACACCATGGTGTCTCACTTCATGCAATGCTAAGCAGAGAAAATTCATAAAAAGTTTGTTGGAAATCTCCCTGGTGGGTTGGTAACTCGTTTGTGCATTTCTACTTTCTCTCTGGCTTTGCAAGGATTTTGCCCATTGTTACAATCCTCAGGAATCCTATTCTCAATAAAATAAAATTATATATACTTCCTTTGAAAAAAAGAGACTTTGATTTTAGTCCCCTCCACCCCGAATTAGAGGCCGCCAATCAGGTCAGTTCTGAACTGGAGCTAACAGAAAATGCAATGGAAATGAAAGGGGTGAAATCTGAATAAACAATAATGTGAAATATTGTTTTGAATCGAGGTTATAAGTGCAAATCATAAGTACATTGTCCCTAGTGGCTGTGGACAGTTAGAATTCCCTGAATAGGGGGAAGCCAGTTTCTCCTACAAAGTAGGTGTCAACTCCTTATCAGAGGCATCATGGGTAAAGAGTAGGAATGTCCAAGCTGATCGCCTCATAACAAAATTCCATGCAGGAAATCCAACCAAGCCTGGGAGGGTTTCATGAGCATACAGGTGAAACTGGAAAAAATTAGAATATCGTGCAAAAGTTCATTTATTTCAGTAATGCAACTTAAAAGGTGAACCTAATATATGATAGACTCATTACATGCACAGCAAGACAGTTCAATCTGTGATTTGTCATAATTGTGATGATTATAGCTTACAGCTCATGAAAACCCCAAATCCACAATCTCAGAAAATTAGAACATTGTGAAAAGATTCAATATTCTAGGCTCAAAGTGTCCCACTCTAATCAGCTAATTGAGCCATAACACCTGCAAAAGGTTCCTGGGCCTTTAAATGGTCTCTCAGTCTGGTTCAGTAGGAATCACAATAATGTGAAAGACTGCTGACCTGACAGTTGTGCAGAAAACCATAATTGACACCCTCCATAAGGAGGGAAAGCCTCAAAAGGTCATTGCAAAAGAAGTTGGATGTTCCCAAAGTGCTGTATCAAAGCACATTAATAAACAGTTATGTGGGAGGAAAAAGTGTGGAAGAAAAAGGTGCACAAGCAGCAGGGATGACTGCAGCCTGGAGAGGATTGTCAGGAAAAGGCCATTTAAAAGTGTTGGGGACTTTCACAAGGAGTGGACTGAGGCTGGAGTCGGTGCATCAACAGCCACCACACACAGAGGGATCCTGGTCATGGGCTTCAAATGTCGTATTCCCCCTGTCAGGCCACTCCTGAACAACAAACAACATCAGAAACGTCTTACCTGGGCTAAAGAAAACCAGAACTGGTCTGTTGCTCAGTGGACCAAAGTCCTCTTTTCTGATGAGAGCAACTTTTGCATCATCTCATTTGGAAACCAAGGACCCAGAGTCTGGGAGAAGAATTAAAGAGGCACACACTGCAAGATGCTTGAAGTCCAGTGTGAAGTTTCCACTGTCTGTGTTGATTTGGGGAGCCATGTCATCTGCTGGTGTTGGTCCACTGTGCTTCATTAAGTCCAGGGTCAACGCAGCCGTCTACCAGGAGATTTTGGAGCACTTTATGTTTCCTTACACAGAAGAGTTTTATGGGGATGCTGACTTCATTTTCCAGCAGGACTTGGCAGCTGCCCACATGGCCAAAAGCACCAAAACCTGGTTCAATGACTGTGGAATTACTGTGCTTGATTGGCCAGCAAACTTGCCTAACCTGAACCCCATAGAAAATATATGGGGCATTGCCAAGGGAAAGATGAGAGACATGAGACCGAACAATGCAGAAGAGCTGAAGATAGCTATTGAAGCATCCTGGTCTTCCATAACGCCTCAGCAATGCCACAGGCTGATAGCTTCCATGCCATACCACATTGAGGCAGTAATTGCTGCAAAAGGGACCCAAACCAAGTATTGAGTACATATGCATGCTTATACTTTTGAGAAGTCTGATATTGTTCTATGTACAATCCTTGTTTTATTGATTGCATGTAATATTCTAATTTTCTGAGATTGTGAATTTGGGGTTTTTATGAGCTGTAAGCCATAATCATCACAATTATGACACATCACGGCTTGAATTATCTTGCTTTGCATGTTATGAGTCTATCTCATATATTAGTTTTACCTTTTAAGTTGCATTACTGAAATACATGAACTTTTGCATGATATTCTATTTTTTTGAGCCTCACGTGTAAGCTTCCATGTCTGCAATCAATTGTTTTTTGTGTGTGTGTGTTGTACAGGTCACCTTCAAGAAGTGAAGGGTGCAGAATGTCAACTCATAAAACATTTTGTATACATGTTTTATAGTTGACAACAGAAAGAAGAGCAGGCAACAGTATGAAATTGAAAGTACATTCCATTCATATTTTCTTCACAGACTGATTAGATGGCTCAAGTTTCTGCCTTGAAAAAAATCTAATTGGAGAACATGATTGATGACTCTAGGCTCTGGACATTTTTCATTGGATGATACACCCAGAGGGATGGAGGGGAAAAGCAGGATCAAGGGTGACAGTGAATTACATATCTCAGAGTTGGCTACGCCCAGGTTAGTGCCGGTCGTAGAATGTTACCTTCAAATAAATCCTCTTTAGTTTTGGGAGTGTGGATCAAGGCTCATGATTTAATTGGAGTAACTGCCGGAACCCTGGCAGAAGGTGGGGGCAAAGAATAACAGAATTGGAAGGGACCTTGCAAGTCTTTTAGTCCAACCTCCTGCTCAAGTTGAAACTGTATATCATTTCAGACAAATGGTTGTCCAATCTCTCCTTAAAAGACCTCAGTGATGGAGCACCCACAACTTCCAAAGGGCATTCCACTGATTGATTGTTCTCACTGTTAGGAAATTTCTCCTTAGTTCTAGGTTGCTTCTGTCCTTGATTAGTTTCCATTCACTGTTTTTTTGTCTTGTTGTCCATTGCTTTGGAGAATAAGTGGACCCTCTCTTCTTGGTGACAGGCCCTCAAGTATGAGAAGATTGCTATCTTGTCACCCCTGTTCATACTTTTTTATGAAACTAGAAATACCCAATTCCTGCAGTCATTCATCATATGCTTTACTTCCAGATACTTTATCACCTTTGTTACTCTACTCTGCTCTTTTTCTAGACTCTCAACATTTTTTTTTACATTGTGGTAACCAAAACTGGATGCAGTATTCCAAATGTCGTCTTACACAGCCTTATAAAATGGTAGTAATATTTCCCTTGATCTTGATTTTATCCCACTGTTAATGCAGCCTAGGATTGCATTGGCTTTTTTGGTGGCTGCATCACACATTTGGCTTATATTTAAATAAATGCCCACAAGAACTCCAAGATCCTTCTCATAGTTACTACTATTGATCCAGGAACCACCTATTCTATGCATTTGTAAGTGTGAAGTACTTTGATGGTCTTAAGGAACCCATGACAAATTATAAAGGCTTTAGCTACCCATAAAAAGTTGGTGTTCACCCCACACTTATTATGTATGACTCCTCTTGCAAAATCTGGCATGATCTTCAAGGGAAATGGTACTCTTCTAGTCTAGGACCAAAACATTCTGAGTATGTGAGAAAGACCTTTACAGGATCTGAAAAACTTAAGAGATGAATAATAAAAGAAAGATCAATATGAATAAAGATGCTTTGATAAATATGAATTCCAACAATGGTTAATGTGCACCCCAGCTCCATGAATGGGAAAAACATTGCAAAACATCATGTGATAGCAATGTGATGCGCCCAGTTTGACACCCGTGCTCTATGTTTTTTTGTTCTAAGTAGAGTTTCCTGTTACAGTTATATAGTTAAGCAGTAAGGCACATGGTGACTGTGCTCTTTGTTTGCTTTGGGTAGTGCTTTATAGAAAACAGAATTTCTAACACTTGCAGATATTTCATTACTCAATTAGGCATGTGTGTAGATCATCTTTGCCCATGCTACAGTGCATTCTGTGCTGAGCAGAAGGTTGAACTACATGTTCTTTCCAATTGTAGGAAACATCCATCCCCAGAGAATGAAATATTTTGGGGAATATTAAAAGAGGCAGAATATTATATTTCCCCAAAGAAGAAATGGAGAAAAAAAATCTTAAGGCAGAAAGTAGCCTCAACAGCCTCCAGCAGATGCCTGAAGTCTTTAAAATGGAGATGTTGTGCCCATAAAGAAATCCAGGCCAGCCTATTCACAAAAAAATGCCTTCATCTCCAGATGATGGGATTAAGAATTTACATTCTCAGCCACCCAAATTCTAAGAATGGAACATGACCTTTAAAACATAATAGGATTAACCCACTACCATTAGAATAGCAAAAGACACAAGGCTCACTACATTGCCCAATCCCCTAGGAGTATTTCAGACATGCAGCATCTCAGAACCCTATAAAAATCCATGTACTCATCAAACCAATCTGTCTGCCGTCCCAGAACTGCATGGCATTGTTGGTTATGCTCATCAATAAAGAGAGTTCTTCTTTCCAATCAGCTTCCATTTTATTTCCAGCACCTTTCTCCCAGCTAGGAACTGCACCAGAATTTTTCTGTTTAAAAGTTAAAAGCTAATAAACCTGAACATCATTTTAAAAGAGAGAAAAATTAATCAAATTAAAGTGCAAAGTAACTACATTAGTCAACAAATTATGAAACCCAAGTCTATGGGTGGGATTCTACTGGTTTGGACCAATTCAGAAGAACTGATAGTTCCAGTGACCAGCCCATGCCCTTTCCTTGCTTTATTTCCTTGTTTCTGAGCACAGCTGATTCATGTGGCAGAGTGGCTTGCTGCACATCTGCTGTTTTACTCACCGGGGATGCAGCAAAAGGTAAGTGTCAGGATTCTGGCAGTTACCCCAAATTAAATCATGAATCTCGAGCCAAACTTCCAGAACTTAAAAAGGATTTATTGGGAGTTAACATGTCCAGCACTGCCTGGGTGTAGCTGACTCTGAAACATATCATTCATTGTCACCCTTGACCCTGGTTTTCCCCCACCTCCAGGTGTGTCATAATTCATATTCTCCAATGGGACACATCCATAGCCAAGAGTCATCAATTGTGCTCTCGAGTTAGAATTTTGCACAGCAAAAACTAGTTACAATCTTTGAAAAATTATTTATGGAATGCACTTTCAATTTTCAAGCTGCTGCACTGCTCTTTCAAACCCCTTTCCCCCATCCATTTCTGTTGGCAACTCTAAAAAGACTGTAGAAATATTTTATGAATTGACAGAAGGAAGGAAGGAAGGAAGGAAGGAAGGAAGGAAGGAAGGAAGGAAGGGTGTCAGGATTCTGGAAGTTCCCCCCAATTAAATCATGAGTCTTGACCAAACTTCCAAAACTTCTAAAGGATTTATTGGGACTTAATATGTCAGGCACTGCCTGGGTGTAGCCGACTTTTTGGAATGCACTTTCCATTTCCAAGCTGCTGCACTGCTTCAGCTTCCCTTTCTGTTGGAGATTCTAAAAGGACCATAGAAATATTTTATGAGTTGACAGTAAGTATTATAGCTAAAAATGGTCTTTTCTAAATGCTGTGAGCAGGTGCAAAGCGTGCAGTCACCAAACCAGTTGTTACACCGGTTGAATTACACCATTGTCCATGTCATTTGCCCCAAATGCCTTAGCCAGAAAGCTGGCTAGCTGACTTGAAGTCAGCCATTCTCTCTCAGCCCAAATCAGATACAGATACAGATTAACAGAGTTGGAAGGGACCTTGTAGATCATCTAGTCCAACCTCCTGCCCAACCACACCCTACACCATTTCTGACCAATGGTAGTCCAGTCTCTACTTGAAAGCCTCCAGTGATGAAACTCCCACAACTTCTTAAGGAAACTTCTGTTCCATGGGTTGATTGTTCTCACTGTTAGAAAATTTCTCCTTATTTCAAGGTTGAATCTCTCCTTGATCAGTTTCCATCTATTATTCCTTGTGTGGCCTTTGGGGTGCTTTGGAAAATAACTTGACCCCTTCCTCTTCTCTGTGGCAGCCCCTCAAATATTGGAAGACTACTATCAGGTCTCCCCTGGTCCTTCTCTTCCCTAGACTAATGAAATTAGAACACAGGATCGTTGTTATGTTGGATATATTTGCTGGGTTATTTGTAAAACTAATCAACAACAAACAAATGGTATTATTTTGTATAAACTTATGGTTGCAATGAGGGCATTTCCAAGGAGCAAGTGAAAGCCAAATGGGAGACAAAAAAGAAGTTTTTGAAATATCCTGTTATTTGCTTTCGCTTTGTTATTAGTATGAAAAAGTTCACGGGTCCCTAATAAGGAGAAAATTAGCCTATATTTCAGTGGGGTGTCTGAAGATTTCTTTTGCACACTTAGAAATCAGCGTGGAGCTGTTGAACACAGCTTCTCTTTCCTTCCCTGCAAGATGGGTCTCCCTGGAAGCTCCTGCGAGGCAGATCTTCTGCTATGGAGTTGGCAAGGGAAATTGAAAATAAGGAGCACTCTCTTGTTAAAGGCTGGCAATTTCCTGCTTTCCCAAATCACCAGAAAATAAAATATACACTTTCCCCCCTGCATTTGGCAAATGTTTCTTCTATTTCCCAAAACTCTGTGGAAAGTTGTTTTTACAGTCTAATTGGCCCCATGGATTTCACTGCTGCAATTTGAGATGGGCCAGATTGACTCAGGTTGAAATCCATACCTATTTACCGAGAGAGAAGGCCAATTTAATTCAATGGGACTGATTTCCATGTGCACAGTGGGCTTCCAGACCCCTCTCTCTTCCCCATTGTCTATGTAGAAAGTAATTTCTTACAACTACATTTTTTACCCTTAAATCTTACTCTGTCTTTGAGAATCTGTTTATTGCACGAGCCAGAAAGAGAGCTGTGAAAAATATCTACAGACTCCTCATATACCCCTCACATCCTGGAGATAAATTGTTTCAACTCCTCCCCTCAGGATGCTGCTGTGGGGTGTTGCATATCAAAACAATGAGCCACAAACATAGTTTTTTCCTCCGTGCCATCAATCTGCTGAACACTTAATTTCCCCAGCACTGTCTTGGGCCTAAATATATTTACCACTGTAGTAGGGTTGTATTGCTATCATCCTTCTCATCTTTCCTACTATATTCTCCTATTCCTATTCTATGATTTATCACTCATTGATTATATCAGGGGTGGGATTCAAATTTTTTAACAACCGGTTCTGTGGGCGTGGCTTAGTTGGTGGGCATGGGTTGGTGGTCATGTTATTGGCTGGGCATGGCCAACTCAATATCACTCATATCAAGGCACGCATCTCTTCGCCTGGCCTCTCATGATTGTTGGGATTCTGCAACAGTTGTAAGTGTGAAAAATGGTCATAAGTCACTTTTTTCATCTATCTCATTTATCTATCATCTATGTCTATCTGTATCCATCTTTCTTTCTTTCTTTCTTTCTTTCTTTCTTTCTTTCTTTCTTTCTTTCTTTCTTTCTTTCTTTCTTTCTTTCTTTCTTTCTTTCTTTTCCGTCCAGAAATAAGTGCATGAGACCGGGTTCCAAACAACAACTCTTTATTTCAACTTGCAAGGCAAAAGATACAGAACATAGCCCAAGCCGCAGCCCGTTATATAGCGGCTTGCCTGCCGGCTTGTGGCCAATGACACTTGTTTAACTCTTCCCGCCGTTTGGTGGCTTCTCGGGTTGGTTGTTAGTGAAACAATCCATAAGTGGCCTTTTCGGCCAATCAGAACGAGGGACTTGGAACCTACCAAGTTCCATACAGAACACCCCTCCCCCTTTAATTCAGTCCAACGTGGGTGACATAGTCATGCAGGTAGGTGGGGTTTTTTCTAGGCCTAGTTGACCTCCGCGGCTCAGTCTAGTTTTGGTCATCTAGCGGTTCGGACGGGATCGTTGCTTCTCTCAGCTTTCTCCATGGAACCTCCTGGAAGGGTGAGTCAGCCATGCCACTCCTGCCTGAATCTCTCAGGCTGGTTGAAATGGCTCCGCCGCTCCCTCCTGGTTTGATCGGGTTGGTTGAGCTGGCCTCGCTGCCACCTTCCAGGAAGGCCTTGCTTCACTCTCCTGCTCCCGGACTTCTTTCTTCGGGTTCGTCTAACCATGAGTGCTCTTTTTGTTTGGTTAGATTGTCATTTTGCAGAGTTTGTTGTCTTGTTATGGGAGGTTCGTCTCTCCTTTTTTATTTATTTGTACTTCCCCCCCTTTGGTTGTTTTACAGTCAGAATTTATTATTTTTGGTTCTGCGGCGGGTTTTTGTTCAAAATTGCGGGAACGAAGCTGGTCTATGTGCCTCTTCCATTCCCTTCCATCATCTAAAATTAGTCAGTAGGACCTGGGGCCTGTGATTTGTGTGATGGTGGCTGGAAGCCATAGAGGGTCCCCGGTAAGGTTCTTGGCATAGACTAGGTCACGGATTTCGAAGGTACGGTATTTGCTGGAGGAGTCGGGGGGTTTATCACAGGTGTAAGTGGGGTGTAACCTGTCCAGGTAGGACCGTAGTTTCCTACCCATTAAAATTTCAGCTGGGCTTTTATTTGTTGTACTACTAGGGGTAATATGTTGCAAGGTTAGTAGTCGGTTTAGTTTGTCCAGCATGTCCCCTTGTCCATTCTCTCTAGGCCCTCTTTAGAATACCGAACAATGTGTTCTGCCCTGCCATTTACAGCCCGATGGACCGGCGCAGTTAAGGCATGACAGATACCCTGGGCAGCCAGATATTGTTCAAATTGCAAGGTTGTAAATTGAGGCCCATTGTCCGAAACCAGTAAATCAGGTAGCCCATACGTTGCAAACAGTTTGTCGAGATGTTTCATGACAGCCTCAGTGGTTGTGGAAGCCATGAGGATGACTTCCAACCAGTTCTAATATGCATCAACCACAATTAAAAAAGTGTTCCCCTTCATTGGCCCAGCGAAGTCAATATGTACTCTAGACCATGGAACCCGGGAAGTTTCCCAGTCTCTTATTGGTGCCTGTGGGGGGGAGGCCTCGATTTTCAACAATCATGGCATGTTGCAACCCAGCATTCAATGTCTTTGTCCAGCCCTGGCAACCAGACGTAACTCCTGGCCAGGGCTTTCATTTTGACTATGCCCGTGTGACCCTCGTGCAACATGCCCAGGATGTCTTCTTGGAGGCTGCTTGGGATTACCACCATGTCACCCCATTAAATGCATCCCTTTTCGATAGAAAGTGTGGTCTGTCTGGCACGGAATGGTTTAAAAGTCTCAGTTTTGTTTTCCTGCAGCCAGCCTTTACCTACCCAGTTCAATATGCATGCCATCAAAGGGTCTTTGGCTGTGGCTCTCACGACGTCAGCTGCAGTCAACAGTAGCTCTGGGCAGGTCTCAAGCTGAAATGTGGAGGTAGTTGGAGCAGGGTCGTCCTCTGTGATGGGCAACGGGGAACGGCTCAGGGCATTGGCATGTGGGATGGCTTTGCCAGGTTGGTGGAGCAGCATGTAGGAGTAGGCAGCGAGGAATTCAGACCACCTCATCATTCTAGATGACAGAATGTTCGGGGTTCGCTTGTTGCCTGCTAGGATTCCCAGAAGAGGCTTGTGATCGGTTACAATAGAAAAAGGTCTACCATAAAGGTATTCATGGAATCGTTTGACTCTGGCAATGATTGTCAGGGCTACCCAATCAAGTTGGCTATAATTGTGTTCCAACTTGGAGAGCGTCTTGGAGTAAAAGGTGACTGGTGCCTCTCTGCCATCTGGGAGTTGGTGACTCAGGATGGCGCCGACCCAAAAAGGCAAGGTATCACAGGTGACTGTCAGAGGCAGGGTATTGCTAAACTAGATGAGAACGGTGTCTGACGTTAATAGGTCCTTGATACCTTGGAAGGCTTTCTGTTCCTGGTGGCCCCATGTCCAAGTGCTATTGTCGCCTTATGGGGCAGGAACATGTTGTAAAAATTTATGAGGCCTAGGAACGCCTGGAGATCAGTTTTGTTTTTGGATCTGGGAGTGTCTTTGATGGCCTTCACTTTTTTTCGGTGGGGTGAATGCCTTGCTCATTGATTAAATAGCCCAAAAATTTGATCCGGTTAGTGGCCAGTTCACATTTTTCCCTCTTTACTTTGAGGCCTGACTTCCTAAATCTTGTTAAGACTTCTCTTAACCTGGTGTCTAGCTGGTTGGCGTTTTTTGCTGAGACCAGAACATCGTCGAAGTATGGGTTGACACCTTTGATTCCATTTAGCAGGCATTCCATGAGGCTTTGGAACACGCCTGGGGCAACACTAACACCGAATTGGAAATGGTTACATTTGAATGCCCCTCTATGTGTTACTATAGTCTGTGCCTCTGCTGTAATGGGATCAACAGGTAGCTGTTGATAGGCCTGTGCTAGGTCGAGCTTTGCGAATATTTTTCCTCCCCCGAGCGAGTGTAGTAAATGTTGCACTACTGGACTGGGTATGCGCTTTGTTGGAGAGCATATTTCATGGTTGCCTTATAGTCCCCGCAAATGCGCACTGACCCATCTGGCTTCACCGGTGTGATGATAATGTTTCCCACCTGGCATGATTGATTGGCTCTAAAACCCCTTGAGCTATTAGCTTATTTAGCTGCTCATCAATTTTGGTTTTAGCGCGAATGGGACACGTCTGGCTTTTAAACAGATGGGGGCTATTTTCAGGTCTAGGCTAACTGAAATTGGGGTCTCCTGGTACTTGCCTAGAGTCCCATCAAAAATATCTTGGAATTCTTGGAGTAGGTTCTCCTCCCAGTTGGTTGTAGCGATGCGGTTGATCCCGGTCATCCCGATTCCCAGAGGCGCGAACCATTCGATCCCTAACAGGCTAGGGCGGTCGCAGTCAACAATGGTCAGAGGCAAGATTTTGGTGTGGTGTTTAAATTCAACTAGAAAATGTCCAAGGCCTACGACTGGGATTCGATTTCCCTGATAGTCTTTTAACACTAGTTTTTGTTTCTGTAGTTCTTTCTGTTTTACGTTTGGTATTAGACGCCAGATGGTATTCCAGATTACCATTGATAGGAATGACCCTGAGTCGACTTCTATCTCCCCTCAATGCTCACCTGTATCCGAATCTTCTTTCTGCTTTCCACCCTGGCATTGCCGATGGTGACTGTCTGATGCGTTTCTTCCCTTTCACCGGTTCTCTTATTGTGGTTCCATCTGCTGCCGGCTTGTCTGTCATCAAGTCTGGGGGGAGGTGCTGCTGTGTCTTTTTGGACTATAGCTCTTTTTGTTGTAGCAGACCCTTTCGATGTGCCCCCTTTTATTACAAGCCCAGCATATTGCATCAAGAACCTGCACTGAGCCTGTGGGTGATTGCCTCCGCAGCCCGCACATTGAAATTCCCACCAATTCCTCCTCTTTTCGTACCATTTTCTATCTGAATAGAGTTTATGGACATCTTTATCGTCGTCTTCAGTGTCACTCTGGGTTTCAAAGTCCTCATGGTGGGTTGTCGCTGTGGGGTGTTTCTTTCCTCCCTCTGCCTTCTTCTCCCTGGTTTGGGTTGGCAGGTCTGGAACTGCGTTCATTTGCCTCATGGCGGCTGCTGACTTCTTTGCTGCTTTGGCAGCGGTTGCCTCTGCAATGGCTTTGGCCACGGTTATGTTCAGCCTATTCAGTAGTTTGCTCTGAAGGGTAGAGTCCTTCAGGACGAGGACTACGCGGTCTCTCATTGCCTCGTCCATGTTCTGGAACTCACAGGCTCCTCCGATGTGTCTCAAGGCTGCTACAAAATCTGCTATGGTTTCATCCTCTTTCTGGTCCCTCTTGTAAAATTCGTGCCTTTTGATTAAATTTGAGACCACCGGTTCATAGTGAGCTCAGAGCATTTGGTTCAGGTCGGACCAGGTCATCTGTTTGACATCTCTGGGTTTCACCAGCACCTTCACCATTTTGAATATGGCCGGTCCACAGTGTATAAGGAAGACAGCCCTCTATCTTTGGTCTGAGATTTCTTCCATCTCATTGCTTTCTAAAAACATAAGAAAGCGATCGATATAGGATTCTCAATCCTCCTCATCAGGATTAAAGTGTGCGGGTGGCGCACTGTTACCGGCCATATCTCTCACTTGGTTCAGATCGCTACATGCTTCGGTCTCTGCTTCTACGATGATCCCACCTTCGTCACCAGTGTTCCGTCTGGAAAGAAGTGAGACTGGGTTCCAAACAACAACTCTTTATTTCAACTTGCAAGGCAAAAGATATGGAACATAGCCCAAGTTCCGGCAGCCCTTTATATGGAAGCTTGCCTACCAGCTTGTGGCCATTGACACTTGTTTAACTCTTCCCGCCATTTGGCAGCTTCCCAGATTGGTTGTTAGTGAAACAATCCGTAAGTGGCTGTGGACGTGGCTTAGTTGGTGGGCATGGGTTGGTGGTCATGTTATTGGCTGGGCATGGCCAACTCAATGTCACTCATATCAAGGCACGCATCTCTTCGCCTGGCCTCTCATGATTGTTGGGATTCTGCAACAGTCGTAAGTGTGAAAAATGGTCATAAGTCACTTTTTTCATCTATCTCATTTATCTATCATCTATGTCTATCTGTATCCATCTTTCTTTCTTTCTTTCTTTCTTTCTTTCTTTCTTTCTTTCTTTCTTTCTTTCTTTCTTTCTTTCT
>BLBF01000080.1:5437486-5454863 GCA_015471245.1 Laticauda colubrina | reverse complement strand
GAAGAGAAGAGAAGAGAAGAGAAGAGAAGAGAAGAGAAGAGAAGAGAGATCGAGTTGAGCAGAATGGAGCAGAGTGCAATGCAATGGAACAGAACAGAACAGAACAGAAATATACAGTGAAGTGGAATGGAATAGAACAGAATAGAAAAGCTCAAACAGAATGGAATGGAACAGAATGGAACAGAATGGAATGGAATGAAACAGGATGAAGTAGAATGGAATGGAATAGAACAGAATAATAAAACTGAAAAGCACCTTGGATGTCTTCTAGTCCAACCCCTGTTCAGGTAGAAGACCTTATAGTATTTCAGCAGATGACTATCCAGTCTCTTCTTAAAAACCTCCAATGATGGAGCACCCACAACTTCTGAAGACAAGCTGTTCCCCTGGTTAAATGTCCTACCTGTCAGGAAAATCCTCCTAAGTTCTATGTTGGATTTCTCTTTGACAGATTTCCATCCGTTGCTTCCCATCCTGCCTTCAGGTGCTTTGGAAAATAGGTTGACTCCCTTTTCTTTGTGGAAGCTCCCGAGAGTCTGAGAAGCTAAAAAATTGGTGATCTGCAAATCCAATATATTTCTTTGGCTTATGGAAATCACGTTGCTAAAACTTGATTTTCACCCTCTCCATAAGTCAACACCAATTTGTTTGTCTTTGTTGTGATTTGGGCATGGACTGCATCACTTATGAGGACTGCCTATAAGCAATTTCCACTGGTCAAGTAGAACATGGACAATGAAAAAGTGCCACCAGGGAGAAGAGATGTAGCCTAGATTTCCCCCAATGAGTTTTTAATCAGTGAGGCTGTATTCCATTTTCATGAAATATATTCATGAGCCAAATATTCAAATAGAAGAAGAAATGTCAAAGATGTCAGAATATTCATGAATTGGCAGAGACACGGGTAACAAGATCAGCTAATGGGAGCTGAATTGGGGGCTGAGATTGGATGGATTCTGGGCATGGCTTAGCTCTGAAACTAAAACTAACCTGCTCTGAGCTCCAAAGCTGCTTCTGTTTTACTTGTAACCTTAACCACACTGGAAAAATCTACTATTGGTATTGTAAACTTTACTTTATGTGTTATGTGTATAAAGTAGTTAATGAATCCTGCTGAATCAGTCATCTGTGTGTGCTTTCTGGATTCAAATTTCTGCTGCAAACTCTAACAAAAGACAGGTCACAAAGGTGGTTCAAAACTGAAGCTTCAAAATTTCCGACTCTGAACACCTTCTTTTGCTAACTGAGGAAGTTTTGAACAAGATGTTGGCCTTGTGTCCACACAAATGCTATGACGGTAGGAATAATACCTTTTCATATTCTTTTTCCTCTTCCAGTCATTTTACCTTTCAAGTAAGAACAGAAACCAGTAGATAACTTTGTCCTTGCCTAAAAAAAATGTTTCCAGTATCGTGGAGGGGGCAGAGCTGGCGTGGCGATGATATGGTATGCGATCTTGGAGGTCTGAGATCGCTGCCGATATCTTTGCTCCTGGATGGTCCATTTGGATCTAAACCATCCTGAAGAGATGGTGAAAGTGAAGAGCGCAACCTTTCGATCACAGGGATACCACAAAATCCCTGGTAGATCCAGGAGAAGCTCTTCTTGCCATCGGCAAAGGGGCAGCCATTAAAGCTGCTGAAGTTGGGACAACTCCAAAATGGAAGAGAACAGAAAGAGAGAGTGTGCCAGTTTGGTGAGAACTTTTTATTTATTTTAAGATTTGAAAGGACATCCTAAAGGCTAGGACACATGGGTCAACGGATGCAAAACGTATGCAAAAAGGACAGAGCGGAGGAGCAAAATTTCGGGGATGGCTCCATCCGTTGTTATCTGCTCTCAAAAGTGGCAAAAATTTGCATAAACAGAACGGACAACAACAGAAAGGAACGGACAGGGGTAGTACGTAGCGAGGATGGTAAGTGGATGTTCGTAGGAAACCTAGCAGATGGAAGCAGATGGAAGCGGATGATACATCCTCAGGGCTTCTGGGGGAGAATAGCGAAGCAGACGCATAGCGGAAGGAGTGGATGCGTAGCGGATGATGCGGATGCATCATGGATGCCTATAGGATGCATAGCGGATGTGTAGCGGATGCAAAGCGGTCACTGAGCATGCGGGGAGGATGAATTGCATCAGCTCCGCAGATATAAAAGGATGCAGCTCGCAAGCAGTCACCATTCAGAGGAAAGACCTGCTGCCAGAGACATCTGGAAAGAACACCATGGTTCATCAGTCAGGGAAGAAGAGTAAGCCTGTGCCTAGTCCTGCCAGCCCTGGCAAGAAGGACAGAACCACCATCCCACCCTCTGGCACTGACTCTGAAGCTGCTGGTGCTGCTGGTGCTGCTGCTGGTGATTCTCCTGCTGCTGGTGCTTCTCCCGCTGCTGCTGCTGCTGCTGCTGCTGCTGTGGTGGACCAGCCCCAAGGCCCTCAAAGCCCTGCTGCTGAAGGCCCTGAAGCCCCTGCCAGAGGGAGGAAGAGGCAAGGCAAGGAGAAGGGAGAGAGGAAACAGTACTCCATTTCCGAGGACCATGAGGAGGAGGTGCTGGAATGGCTGAGGGAGAACAAGTACTTGTGGAGAAAGGGCCACAGACTCTTTCGCGACAACACCAAGAGAAAGCAGGCAGCGTGGAGAGACAAGGCAGAGAGCCTGGGCTACACTTCAGATGTACTACTGGGATGGTGGAAGCACATGCACACCTGGTATGGCAAGCTGCACCTGAAGAAATCTGGCCAGGCCGCTGTCAAGCTCACTGACCGGGAGATGTACATCATGGCCAAGTGCAGCTTCCTGGAGGGTGAGGTCCACCATCAACCAGCATCCCCTCTGTCAACCCTTTCCCTCAGGAAGCCCACAGACAGCCACTCCTCTTCCAGCCAGGAGACAGCTGCCCTGTCCAGGCAGGTGTTTTCGGAGGGCCCCATGGCAGAGACCCCCCCAACAGCTGCACTCCCCATGCCGGCGGACTTGGAGGATCCCCTGTCACAAATGGAGCAAGAAGAAGCAACAGCCAGAGACCAACCCACCTCCACAGGATGTAGGCAGAGAGGCAGAGGCAGACTGGAAAGCCAGAGCCACACTGTCCTGCTGGAGATCAGGGACACAATCAAAACCAGCACAGATCTTCTCTCTCAGCTGATCCACAGTGATAGACAATCCTCAAACCGCAAGCCCTTCATCACGTATGTGAGCCCGACCCTCATGGACCTGCCCGAGGCCCAGTACCAGGTGATGAAGGAGAAGATCACAGCACTTCTGCACCACCCTCCAGGCCCAGCTGAACCTGCTCCGACCCACTCCAGGACTGCTCCTCCACCCCAGGCGATGTCAAAGCCCTTCCATAGCTTTCAACAGCCCCTCACCTACCAAGGCTACGAGTACCAGGACTTCCCACAGCAGAGGCAGCCCTTCCCAGTCCAGGCCCAGGTACATCGCACGCCACAGATGCCTCACCTCACCCAGCTGCAGACCAGACAGCCCCTCTACACTCCTCCTTCCTCCACCCCACAGCCAAGCCCCTCAACAGAAAATCTGTCATCAGTACTGTGCCTGACATCCCAGGTCCTTGATGAAGGGCCTCTCAACCTCACGGGACTAAGTCAGCTCTTTGAGACCTTCCTGAACACACCATCCCCTGTTGTGCTCTCGGGGCCAGGCACCCCAATGGCACCTCAGACCAGCACTCCAGCCACAGCCAACCCCACAGTCCCTGGCCACTCTACAGCTAAGACCATGGACATGCCTCAGAGTGACTGAGAATAGTACCAGAGACTGAGTTGTTACCTGTTCACTTTATCTTTGCTTGAAGACATACTTGGTTCATTTTGCTTTTTTAATAAAGTCATACGGTTTATTTAAGACAGTTGCTAATAAAGGTTATTTTTGCTTTGCACACTTGGTTCATTTTATTTACTTAATAAAGTGTTGGTGAAAACTTTGAAAAAAGGGTTAAGCCTTTGCATGCTTGTGGGATAGGTAAGGATAGCTGTGGGATGGAAAAGGATAGCTGTGGGATGGGGAAGGATAGCTGTGGGATGGGGAAGTATAGTTGTGGGATGGGTAGGGATAGCTGTGGGATTGATAAACCTCTAGTGCAAGCATAGTGGGACTGTACGGTCCACTCTCCCAGCTGCCACACATATGGCCCTTTTTTATCAAAAACAATTTATTCATTGATCAACACATTTCAAAATAAACAAAGCTCTTTATTAATGCCCTATTCATTGTAGGTCCACTCAACATACATGGAACAATCTCATCAGTATTATGAGACAGGCTCAAGGAAGCATCCATCAACCATATATCTTCCTGTATTGCCACTCCACTGCTCCAGCTGGGGAGTTGCACCAGTGTTTCAGGAGGTTGCGCTGCTTCTTCCCTCCATGTGAAGCTCTGTTGGGGTCTTGCACATCCACAGTGTCTATCATGTTTTGTCCTTGCCTACATTCACCAGGCTCCAAGTCCCCATTGCCTTATTGACGGTCCACAAGCCTGTTCTGCAACACTGGGTAGTGGGTGCAAATGAGATTGTGCAGGATGCAGCAAGCTCCCACGATGCTCCTCACAGTCCCTGGGTGATGCTGCATGGTGGTGAGAAGTATCTGGAACCTGTTGGCCAGGATGCCGAAGGTGTTCTCCATCACCCGTCCTGCCCTGGACAGCCTGTAGTTGAAGATCCTCTCTTCATGGGTGAGGTATCTGGAACTGTAGGGCTTCATGAGGTAGGTTCTGAGGGAGAAGGCGTCATCACCCACGATGATGTAGGGCACATCTTGTGTGTCATTGGGTAGGGGATCTGGATCTGGAAAACCCATGATGAGGTTGCGTTCCAGCCCATCCTTGAGGTCACTGGCGTTGTATACCTGGCTATCTAAAGCTGACCCGTTGTCTGAAGCATCGATGTACATGAACTTGTAGTCAGCATCAACCATGGCAAAGAGGATGATACTGAAGAAGCCCTTGTAGTTGTGATAAGAGGACCCTGAGTTGGGTGGAGCTTTGCAAGCCACGTGCTTCCCATCTATGGCTCCAACAGTGTGGGGAAAGTTCCACCTCTGATACCACTCTTCTGCAACTTTCCTCCAGCCTTGTTCAGTGGTGGGGCACTGGAGGAGCTCCTCCACGTATTCTTCAATGATGGCCTGCACCACTTCTCTGACCACTTTGCTGATGCTGTTGTGTGGCACCCTCCACGCATACTGTATGTTTCTGTATGTGGTTCCAGAGGCCAGGTGGTGCAGAGTCAGTGCCACCTTCAGTCCGGGGTCCAGGCTGGCATGGATGTTGGTGCTCGGCTTAGTCAACCTGGGTCTCAGACGCTCCACAAGTTTGTCAAACATGGCTGGAGGCATCCTCATGAAGTGCTGGAATGCACGAGTGTCTTCATTCCTCAGCTCCACCATCAACTGGTCATACAGTCCAAACTCCACTCTTCTCCTCATCCATCGTCGGACCCACACAGCTCTTGGACGTCTCCTTCTTCTCCTTGTGTAGAAAAGGTGAAACAGTCTGAAGAGGGCTTGGTTCTGGTGTTGAATGATGGCAGCTACCATAAGGAATGTATGATGATCCATGGTGGAGATCAATGGATGATGTGGAAGAGCAAGTCCAAGGGTGAAGATGTCTGTACACCACGGCTGCTGGACTGATACTGAGATCCAGGTGATTTCCTCCCCCTTTTTATAGGAAATATCACTTTTCTGCTAGGTGTCCTTCCACATATTTTGGGCATACTCCAGACAACCTAAATATCCAAGATACATCCCATATACAAACGTTTTCTCCGTTTTAATGCTTTATATACGAGATGCATCCGCTTACATCCTTTCTATTTCCGTGCTACTAATGCTGTGTGGATGTTCCGTGTACCTTTCACTTCCTTTCTCTTTCCGCTTTCAGCTGCAGCGGATGTAAGTTGAGGGGATGGCCAGAGGATGCAGAGAGGATACAGTGGTCGTGTAACGGATGACAATGGACGTGGAACGTTTGTTGCCCGTATGTGTCGCGGATGTACGCGGTGGAAAGTTCATCAGCTCAAAAAGTTTTGTGCAGCTCAAAACTTTTTGAGCAGATGAAGTAGCAGTAGATGGATGTTTGACGGATAGAGCATATGAAACATGTATGCAGTGAGTACACAATGGATGCATCACATTTTCAAATGGATGGCAAGCTCTTTTGTCCATTTTACATCCTCTTTGCATCTGTTGGTGCAGTGGGACATGGGCTTTAGGAAAAGAAAAAAATCTGTAAAAGTTTTGACAGAAGTGATTAAGTGGCGATTTTAAACAGGAATGTCAAAGTAATGTTTTTTTTTCATAGTTGGATTTTCTATACATGATCTTATACTTTGAAATTGGAATGTTTTTTTTTTCATTAATTTTTTTTCTCCTTTTTGATTTTGCAATTTTTTAGGCTAGAGACTCCCTTTTAGCTATTTCTCTTTTTAAATTTTTTTTTCTTATTAATCCTCATTATATTCTGCTGGGAAAGGAGGGGGAAAGTGAAAGCAAAGAAACTTTGTAACACTGCCAACTAGAGCCTTGTAAATATTCTATTTCTCTTGTGACCAGACAAAGCTGAGAAAGAACGAACTGAGACTCTTTTTTTTTCCTTCAAGGATATTGCTATTTGATAAGATAGAGGGAAGAGCATGGGAGAGTATTATTGCAAGTGCTCTTCTGGGTTTCTATCAACAGCTGGAGCCTGGTGTTGAAGTTTATAGGAAAAGAAAGATGATAAATCTGTGGAGAAGAGTGCTATAATAAGATCCTTGGGTAATTAAACAAAATGCAGTGTTTTTGTTTTGTTTTGTTTTTTATTTCTCCTAAGTTGTGCTACCTCTCCTCAACAGTTTGTTTTTTGAAATATTTTTTTTATGCTTGCTTTTTATTTTATAATAAAATAATTATTTTTAAGGGAATAGCCTTTTTTTCCTCTCTTTTTCTCTTTCTGCCTTGCTGGTATTTTGGTTTTTCCATCTACCTCCCATACTGATTTTTTTTTCAAAATCTTCTTGGCCTTTTTTTTCTCTCCTCTTCTCTAATGCAGCCTTTTATATTTGAGACCTTTTAATCTGGATTAAGATGTTGAAGAACCTGAAGAATTCTTCATTTTTTTAAAGCGTTTTATTCCTCACTTTTCCATCTTCTTTGGGATTTTACAACTTTTTCTCTTTTGTGTGTATTTGTGGTCTTTTTCTCCATTTTTGAATTTTTACTGTTATTTACTCAACCGATTGGATTAAGGTATACAAGAACCTGAAGAAATTTTTCTTTTTTTTCTTCTTCTTTTTTATCATTATTACTATTTGGCTTTTTTCCCCCTTTTATTTTTATTTGGAATTGCAATTGGTTATTTCATAATTGGATTGAGGTCTAGAAAAACCTGAAGCTTTTGAATTGTTTCAAATGAGTAGGAAACTAACAGCTTCTGGTTCTTCAACTTCCACTTCCTCCTCTCCACCATCTGGAGGACAACGTTCAATATAGACAATGTTAAGGCAAGAGAAAGAACAAGAAAAAGAAAACATGACCCTACAGATGATTTTGCAAGGAATTCAAAACATTCAAACAAGATCTGAGAATATTGAAAAGAGAATAGAGAACATCAAACAAAGAAGAGAGAACATTGAACAAAGAACAGGGAAAACTGATGAAAAAGTGGAGAGCATCCGACAAATGATGATGAAGTATGATGAGAGACTATTGAAAATTGAAGAAGAAGATAAACAAAGAGATAAGAAGATTGGAGACATTGATAACTGATGAACAGTGGTTGAACAAGATAAAAGTAGTACGTTGCGATGGGAGATGGATAGATCAGAATTCTACCTTAGATTTCAAAACATAGAGGAAGAAAAAGGACAAAATTTAACTGAGATAATGATAGAAATATTGGCTGAAGCTTTGGAAATATCTGAAGAGAAGATGATGGATGGAATAGATGAGGTCTATCGAGTTTTCACGAGATACGCAATGAGAAATAGCCTACCAAGAGGTTCACATCAGATTTACAAAGAAAGCCATTAAAACTCAAATATTGCAAGTGGCAAGAGAGAAAACATTGGAATATGAAGATAAGGAGATTGTGGTTCTGAAAGAAGTACCCAGAAGAGTGAGAGTGATGAGAAGAGAATACCGATTTTTGACCAAATTGTTACTTTAAAAAGAGGTGAATTATAGATGGCTGATTCCAGAAGGTTTAATGTTCACATGGCAAAAACAGAGATACAGAATTGACTCAATTGCGAAAGCTGAATCATTCTTCACAGAATTTTTCAGAGGGAAATAGGAAGAGGCAGAAAAAGAAATTTCACTAACTGAATGCCAAGAAGACTGCCAAATGATGACTGAAAAAGAAGAAAGTGCAGTAGGTGGAAAGGAGGAAGCCAAAGAACAATGTGAACCAAGATCTATGAGAGCTACCAATCCTAATTATAAAATATAACCATGGAAGAGAAAAAAATGATTACGATTAATATAAATAGACTTAATTCAGCCGTTAAAAGAGGGGAAAACTTTCCATAAATTGGAGAAATTAAAATTTGATATAATTTGTCTACAAGAAGTACATATTAAAAAGCAATATGAACAATTGTTGAAACAGCCAAAACTAGGGAAAATATTTACCTCCTTAACACAATGCAAGAAAAGAGGAGTCATTTTATATATTAAAGAGACCATTCAAGCAAAATTGATTCATAATGATGAGGAAGGAAGAATCCTACTGTTGAAAATAATGGACAACAATATGAAAACACTCCTGATTGCAATCTATTGCCTGAATGACAAACAAGCAGAATTTTATAAAAAATCACATATGAAAATCATTGAACTGGACTATGCTAACATAGTTATGATGGGAGATTTTAATTGAATTGTAGATAACAAATTGGACTATATAGCACAGAAAACAATAAAGCAAAACAGAAAGACTCTCCCTAAATCTTTCTTCAAAATGGCAGATAAAATAAATTTAAAAGATACATGGACAGAAAGAGATGCCCAAACTAAACAATACACCTTTTATTCAAATAGACATTTATCATGGTCCAGAATAGATATGATATGGATGTCAACAGAATTGTTAACTAATATTCAAGAAATAAATATTGAATCAAGTACTTGGGCAGATCATAATCCACTGACAATTAATTGGAAAGGACAAAGAAGAAGATCTAGATGGATGTTCAATAATTCTATTTTAAAGGAGAAAGATTTCACACAGTGGATGGAGAAAGAACTGGTTCTTTTCTTTAGAGAAAATGAAAAAGAACATACATCAATCTAGAATATATGGGATACAATGAAGGCACATACCAGAGGCTTGGTAATAGACTATACAAGGAAAAGAAATACCATGAAAAGATTAGCCTCTAAGGCATTAGAGGATGAGTTTAAAGGATTTGAAAAAGAGCTACAGAAAACGCCACAGAAAAAGTACATTAAGCTAAAAATGGATATAATTAAACATAAAACAGGTTTAATAGAAAAAGAACTAGCACAGAAAAATAGAGGTGCTAAACAGAACTCCTTTGAAGATGCAAATAAACCAGGTAGATGGTTACCATATAAACTGTGAAAGGAGAAAGAATCAAGGAAAATATTGCAATTAATAGATGACCAAGGTCAAGTTTGCCATGGGAGTAAAGAGAAGAAGGAAATCATTCAAGACTATTATGGGAAACTATATACACAAGAGAATATTGATGAGGAAAGAGTTAAACAGTATTTACAGAATGCTAATTTACCCCAGATACCCAAAGAGATTGAAACAATGTTAGAAAGCAATATAACGATGATGGAGTTAAAGTCTAGGTCCCACTGGCCGACGGACGCAAAACGTATGCATAAAGGACACAGTGGACAAGCAAAACTTCGGGGGTGGCTCCATCCATTGTCATCCACAACAAAAAGTGGCAAAAATTTACATAAACAGAATGGAAAAGAACGGAAAAGAACAGACGTGGGTAGTATGTAGCAGGGATGTTAAGCAAATGTTCACAGGAAGCCTAGCAGATGACAGCGGATGGAAGCAGATGATACCTCCAAAGGAGTTCCGGGGGAGAATTTCAAAGTGGATGCATAGCGGAAGGGGCGGATGCATAGTGGATGAAGTAGATGCATCACGGACGCCTATAGGAAACAAAGCAGATGCCGTGCAGATGTATATCAGATGCAAAGCGTTCACTGTGCATGTGGGGAGTATGAAATGCGTCAGCTCCGTGGATATAAAAGGATGCAGAACGCATGCAGTCAGCATACAGGGGAAAGACGTGCTGCTACATACATCTAGCAGGAACACCATGGTTTGTCAGTCAGGCAAGAAGAGGAAGCCAGTGCCTACTCGTTCCAGCCCTGGCAAGAAGGACAGAACCCTCATCTCACCCCCTGGCACTGACTCTGAACCTGCTGCTGCTGTTGCTGCTGCTGTGGTGGACCAACCCTGTCCAGGCAGGTGTCTTCAGAGGGCCCCACAGCAGAGACGCCCTCGACAGCTGCACTCCCCATGCCGGCAGACTTGGAGGATACCGTGGGGGATGACGCCCTGCTGTCACAAATGGAGGAAGAAGCAGCAGCCACCAGAGGCCAACCCACCCCCACCCCCAACCCCAGCTCCACAGGATGCAGGCAGAGAGGCAGACTGGAGGGCCAGAACCAAAGTGTGCTGTTGGAGATCAGGGACACAATGAAGACCAGCACAGAACTTCTCTCTCAGCTGGTCCACTTGGACAGAGCATCCTCAGGCCGGAACACCTCCATCACCTACGTGAGCCAGACCCTGAGGGACCTGCCTGAGGCCCAGTACTAGGTGATGAAGCAGAAGATCACAGCACTTCTGCAAAACCCTCAAGGCCCAGCTGAAGCTTCTCCTACCCAGTCCAGGTCTGCCCCTCCACCCCAGGCGATGTCACAGCCCTTCCACGGCTTTCAACAGCCTCTCACCTACCATCACTAAGACTACCAGAACTTCCCACAGCAAAAACAGAACTTCCCAGTCCAGGCCCAGGTTTATCACACACCACAGACGCCATTCCTCATCCAGCTGCAGACCAGACAACTCCACTACACTCCTTCTTCCTCCACCCCACAGCCAAGCTCGTCAATGGACAATCTGTCATCAGTATTGTGCCTGACATCTCAAGTCCTTGATGAAGGGCCTCTCAACCTCACAGGACTGAGTCAGCTCTCGGACAGCTTCCTGAACACACCATCCCTTGTTGTACCCTCGGGGCCAAGCACCCCAATGGTGCCTCAGACCAGCACTCAAGCCACAGCCACCTCCACAGTCCCTGACAGCTAAACAGCTGAGACCATGGACATGACTCAGAGTGACTGAGAATAGTGTCAGAGACTGAGTTGTACTTCTTTGCTTAAGACACTTTACTTGGTTCATTTTGCTTTTTTAATACCTAAGAAAGTTAATAAAAGTTATCTTTGCTTAAGACACTTGGTTCATTTTTTTTACTTAGTAAAGTGTTGGTGAAAACTTTGAAAAAAGGGTTCAGCCTTTGCATGCTTGTGGGATAGATAAACCTCCAGTGAAAGCATAGTGGGACTGTATGGTCCACTCTCCCAGCTGCCACACATATGGACCTTTTTCATCAATAGCAATTTATTCATTGATCAACACATTTTAAAATAAACAAAGCTCTTTATTAATGCCCTATTCATTGTAGGACCACTCAACATACATGGCACAATCTCATCAGTGTTATGCGACAGACTCAAGGAAGCATCTATTAATCATCTATCATCCTGTCTTGCCACTCCACTGCTCCAGCTTGGGAGTTGCACCAGTGTCTCAGGAGGTTGCGCTGCTTCTTCCCTTCACGTGAAGCTTTGTTGGGGCCTTGTACATCCACACTGTCTATCAGGTTTTGTCCTTGCCTCCATTCACCAGGCTCCCTTTCCTCATTCCCTTGTTGACGGTCAACAAGTCTGTTCTGCAACACTGGGTAGCGGGTGCGCATGAGATTGTGCAGGATGCAGCAAGCTTCCATGATGCTACTCACAGTCTCTGGGTCATGCTGCATGGTGGTGAGAAGTATCTGGAACCTGTTGGCCAGGATGCCAAAGGCATTCTCCACCACCCGTCTTGCCCTGGACAGCCTGTAGTTGAAGATCCTCTCTTCATGGATGAGGTATCTTGAAGTGTACGGTTACATGAGGTGGGTTCTGATGGAGAAGGCATCATCACCAATGATGAAGTAGGGCACATCTTGTGTGTCATTGGGTAGGGGGTCTGGATCTGGAAAACCCATGATGAGGTTGCATTCCAGCCCATTCTTGAGGTCACTTGCGTTGTATACCTGGCCATCTGAAGCTCACCCATTGCCTGAAGTATCAGTGTGGTTGAACTTGTAGTCAGCATCAACCATGGCAAAGAGGATGATACTGAAGAAGCCCTTGTAGTTGTGATAAGAGGACCCTGAGTTGGGTGGAGCTTTGCAAGCCACGTGCTTCCCATCTATGGCTCCAACTGTGTGGGGAAAGTTCCACCTCTGATACCACTCTTCTGCAAGTTTTCTCCAGCCTTGTTCAGTGGTGGGGCACTGGAGGAGCTCCTCCACGTATTCTTTGATGATGGCCTGCACCACTTCTCTGACCACTTTGCTGATGCTGTTGTGTGGCACCCTCCATGCATACTGTATGTTTCTGTATGTGGTTCCAGAGGCCAGGTGGTGCAGAGTCATTGCCACCTTCAGTCCGGGGTCCAGGTTGGGATGGATGTTGGTGCTAGGCTTGGTCAACCTGGGTCTCAGACGCTCTACAAGTTCATCAAATATGGCTGGTGGCATCCTCATGAAGTGCTGGAATGCATGAGGGTCTTCATTCCTCAGCTCCATCATCAACTGGTCATACAGTCCAAACTCCATTCTTCTCACCATCCATCCTTGGACCCACACAGCTCTTGGACGTCTCCTTCTTCTCCTTCTGTATAAAAGGTGAAACAGTCTGAACAGGTTTTGGTTCTGGTAATGAATGAGCACAGCTATCATACGGACTGTGTCATCATCCATGGTGGAGAACAATTGATGATGTGGAAGAGCAAGACCAAGGGTGAAAAGGTCTGTACACCATGGCTGCTGGACTCATACTGAGAGCCAGATGATTTTCTCCCCCTTTTTATAGGAAATATCGGTAGTCTGCTAGGTGTCCTTCTACATACTCTAGACATACTGCAGAGATCCTCAATATATGAGATACATCCCAGAGACAAATGTTTTGTCCCTTTTAATCTTTTATATATGAGATACATATGCTTACATCCTTTCTATTTCTATGCTACTAACGCTGTGCAGACGTTCCGTGTACCTTTTGTTTTCTCCCTCTTTCCGTTTTCAGCTGAAGCAGATGTGAGTTGAGGGGATGGCCAGAGGATGCCAAGAGGATATAGCGGACGTTTAACAGATGATAATGGACATAGAACGTTTGTTGCCCATATATGTCGCGGATGTACATTGTACGTGGTGGAAGGTTCATCCGCTCACAAAGTTTTGTGCAGCTCAAAACTTCTTGCACTGATGAAATCTCAGTGGATGGATGCTGGAGGGATAGAGTGTATGAAACACATATGCAGTGAGTACACAACGGATGCATAGCGTTTTCCAACAGATGGCAAGCTTTTTTTAACGTTTTACATCCTCTTTGCATCCGTAAGTGCAGTGGGACCGGGGCTTAACTGATGCACTTAAGAAGCAAAATAATGGAAAGGCACCAGGCCCAGATGAACTTCCAGCAGAATTTTATAAAACATTATAAGAATCATTGATCATTCCATTGTTAGAAGTTATGAATGAAGTTACGTCAAAGAAGAGGATACTTAAATCATGGTCAGAAGCTTATATCACACTTGTTCCAAAAGAGAAGACCAATCCATTACAGATCAAGAACTATCAACCTATTTCCCTACTAAACGCAGACTAGAATTTTTTTGCTTCAATATTGGCAGAAAGACTTAAAAATACTTCAATAATTTTATTTATCCTGATCAAAATGGATTTCTGCCAAAGAGACAAATTAAAGACAATATGAGAATATTTTGGAATACTATGAGGCACATCCTGAAAAACAAATGCCATTGATATTTCTAGATGCACAGAAGGCATTTGATAATGTGAATTGGCAATTCATGTTATTACTGTTGGAACAGATGGGCTTTACTAGAAAATTTATCCAAGCAATAAAAGCTATATATCATGAGCAAACAGCAAAGATAATGATAGAGGGAGACGTGACAGACTCTATTGACATAAGAAAAGGAACAAGACAAGGGTGCCCACTGTCACCTTTGTTGTTTGTGTTAACTTTGGAAGCACTAAATAGAAATATTAGAGATGAAAAGAACATAAAAGGGATGAAAATTAAAAAGGAAGAATTTAAGTTGCAAGCATTTGCAGATGACCTGGTTTTTATCTAAGAAGATCCACTGGAAATAGCACCAAAACTGAGAGGAAAGATAGAGACATATGGTAAGGTGACTGGTTTGAAAATAAATAAAGATTAGACAAATATCTGGACAAAGAACATGTTATCTAGACAAAATGAAGAATTGGCAGATTTATTCAAGAATTGGCAGATTCAAAATTCAGGTCATGAACAAGATCAAGCACTTGGGGGTATAACTGACAGCAAGATGCAATATATTAAAAGAGAATAATTATGTCAAACTCAAACAGCAGATAGCACTAGATTTGGTGAAATGGGAAAATTTACAATGGTCATTAATAGGGAGAATATCAACAGTCAAGATGAATATATTACCTAGAATTTTATATTTGTTTCAGACAATTCCAATTAGGCTTAGAAAAGATTACTTTGAAGATTTGAATAAAATTGTGTTGAAATATATATGGCAAGGTAAGAAAGCGAGAATAAAGTTAAAACTTTTGTAAGATGCTAGAAGAAGAGGTGGGTTTGGTTTGCCTAATTGGGAGTTGTATTACCAAGCTACAAATGTGATGTGGGTTAAGGAATGGATAACATTAATAAATACTAGATTGTTGAACATTTGAAGGACATGATCTGTTGTTGGGGTGGCTTGCTTTTTTATGGTATAAAGGAACAAAAACACAGGGGTACTTTCGAAGACATTATATATGGGAGTCTCTGTGGTTAAACTGGAAGAGATTAAAAGACAATGTTATTTGAAAATTCCAGTCTGGCTATCGACTATTGAAGCATTTTCCTATCCTATAATATATAAAAAGGAACAAACAGTTAGATATGGTGAAATATTGAATGAAAAGGGTGAACTTAAATCTATACAAAAACTAGAGGAAAAAGGTATAAAGATGAATTGGTTTTCATATGTGCAAATACATTCAAGGTATGATAAAGATTCCAAAACAGAAGGTTTTTATGATTAAACTGACTGATTTAGATAAGATTTTGACAGGTACTGATGAAAAGGTGATTAAAAAATTCTATGGATATTTATTAGAAATTAAACTAGAAGAAGAACAAGTTAAAGAAACAAGATTGCTTGGGGGAAGAATTTTGGATATGGGATTAACCTAGAGAAATGGCAAAAAAATGTGGTCTCAAAATTATAAGATGACAATGTCAACAGCATATAAAGAAAATTTGTATAAGATGTTTTACAGTTGGCATTTCCCCCCGACAAGAAGAGCAAGAATGTTCAAGAATAAATCCGAAAAATGTTGGAAATGTCATCAGACACCTGGCTCATATTTCCATATGCGGTGGACTTGTGCGGATGCTAAAAAATACTGGACTAAAATCCACACATGGTTGGAAAAAATGAGAAAAAAAACATATAGATTTGAAACCAGAGATATTTTTTTTGGGAATCTTATCTGAAATATATAGTAAAGACTGGAAATACCTGATTGTAAATGTATTAACAGTGGCTAGGATTGTATTTGCTAAAAACTTGAAAAATGAGAAAATACCATCACAGGAGGAAATTATTAAGGAAATATTGGAATGTGCTGAAATGAGTACATTGACATTTGAAATGAGAGAGCAAGAAGAAAAACAATTTTATAAAATTTGGGATCTGTTCTATCAATGGTTAGATAATAAAATATAGTAATGAAATATGTAGACTTTTAGAAAATACTAAACATATAAAGATGTATTTTTTTTCTTATATCTACAAAATGATTTTAGGATAGATTTGGGATGATAATATGAATTGTCACAAAATAAATTGAGTAAAATATGATTATTTCTTAAAGAATGAATGAATAATAAATATAGTCAAATGATTGATTAATAATGATATTAATGCATTTAATATTGGATTGAAAATATGAGATCATATATAACGTAATTGTAACTGAAGACTACCAATGGAAGCACAAAAAAATTTGTAAACCAACTGACACACTGTATGTATATATATGGAAGATGGCTTGATGTTTTTATGTTTTGTTTGTTTATATTTGTTTTAAAAACCAATAATAATTTTCAAAAATGTTTCCAGTATTGTTATATAAAAGGATTGGTTGTGATATAAAACTTTACACTTACAGCCAAGTAAAGTCTATGCTACTGGGCTAGAACTTCTGATGTAGTGATGTTATGCATTCTGCTATAATTCAGTGATTCAGCCTGAAAAAAAAACGTTGCATTTTAGGGAATCAAGAGATCCTGGCACAATGATGAGTTTAGAGATTTTTCAAGCCTTAGTAGCAAACTGTACATAATGCTATTGATCTAAAGTTCAGAATATTGATTGGTTAAGAATAGAACCGAGCTATAGCTCTTAGCTGATCTTGAAAAGCTAAGCAAGGGTAGATTTTAGATAGGATACCTGGATGGAAAGGAGGGAGGGACAGAGGGAGGGAGGGGAAAAAGGAGAGGGAGGGACAAAAGAGAAGGAAAGCAGGGAGGAAGGGAGGGAGTAGGAAGGGGGAAAGGAGGGAGGAAGGGAGGGAGGAAAAGGAAGGGAAGCAGGGAGGGGGAGGAAGGAAGGGGGAAAGGAAGGAAGGAAGGAAGGAAGGAAGGAAGGAAGGAAGGAAGGAAGGGAGATAGGGCAATGAAGGTTATTTTCCATATTCTTGCCAAGAAGACTATATGGTTGTCCCAATGAAATCTCCAAAAGTTGACCTCAATTTCAAGGAGATTTTAATTAATTAAGGTAATTAATATAAACCCCTCTTCCCTTTAACCTCCACTTAAAAGCAAATCCAGATGGCTAAACTCCTGTACAGCAGTCACTTTGCTAACTGAAAAAAAATCCTGGTATACAACCAAATTGTTGCGTCCAGGAGGAAGGGCAGGAGCTATAAACTACACAAGAAAGAGGAGAAACTTGACAAGTTCAGATTTCTTCAAAAAATAAAATAAAATAAAATAAATAAAATAAAATAAAATAAAATAAAATAAAATAAAATAAAATAAA
>BLBF01000080.1:5390188-5418887 GCA_015471245.1 Laticauda colubrina | reverse complement strand
TATATATATATATATATATATATATATGGCAGGTTATGCTAAACAGTGTCATGTTTATGGATGGAGATTGCTGGAAATGGAAATGGAATAAATGGAAATGGATAAACAGGGAGATAGATTGTGAACCCAGGAAATGGGCAGAGACTGTCTGTTTGAACCTATATATACTCCAGCCTTCCTGAGAACCTGGTCTTCTGCCCAAGGGCGGAATTCCCTTCTGCAAAAGCTTCATAATAAAGCTTTTATATATTGTTCATGTGCCTCCAGTATTCAATTCTCTGGATACCTGAATGGTTGGTATTTACCACAGGTTATTTGTCTGAGTTGGTAATTGGTATTGTTTATTGCTTGATTGTTAGTCTAGCACTAATTTTGGTATTAATATCTCCTTATGAAGGTTTTGATTCCTGGCTAGGAGATGTTCTGGTCTTTTTGTTTCCTTGTTAGCATTTTGACAGTCTCTTTTGAATGGTGTGTAGATGTTTTTTATCACTATGTGCCTATTGATGGCTAAGTCTGGATACCAGACTTCCAGGAATTCTTTAACAAATTTGGACTTAGAACATTTTGGACCTAAGGAACCTTTGGCCTTCTAAGTATTTTTTTCGACAAATCTTTATTTCTGTCCACCACAAAAGGGGTCAAGTATTTTTACTGAATTCTCCCTTTCAACTGACATATTTCAATATGTTGTCATGGATAGCCTTCTGCCCACCTTTCACCAGAATCTTCTTCAGATGTGTTTTTGATAAATATAACATTTCTAGTTTTCCACCTTGTCCCACCAGATGCTTTAATGCTTAAACAAAAGATAAGCCTCTAAAGCCAATGTCAAGGGAAGGTTTCCTTTAATCTATACATTGTAAGTGAGAAGACTTGTTGAGATAAGAGAATCTGCCACAGAATTCCAGCCTTTGTAATGCATTTCCTCACTGTGCTGGGCCAATACTGATATCATATGGTAGAGAAATATCTCATCTGGGTTGTTCACCAAGACCAGAAGTTTAGTTTTCTGAGCTTTTGGACACATACTGGAGCCCAGCCTCAGGAAACTTCTCTTTCACCAGAATGTGTGCTTTGGGCTATTCTATGCATAATATTTATGTGGTGTCTGGTTATGTGTGGCTTTTTAGTTGTTGATTGGGATATTAATGTCTGGCTATTAAATCATCAGCTGTTGTTTCTTTGTGCTGCCAATTAGAGAAATGTCTAATTGCTATTATGGGCCTGGAATGATGAACCGTGACAGTGGTTCCAGAAAATCATGAAATCTTGTTTTTGGCTTCTTATCTGAAGAGTTGAGATTACAAATGTTAAGACATCCCGGTCAACAGGGATCCATAATTTTCTGTTAGTGAGAATAATCAACCAATGGAACAAGTTGTGAGCCTTGCATTACTGGAGGATTTCAAGAAGAGACTGGACAGTCCTTTTCTAAAATGGTATAGGATCTCCTTTTTGAGCAACGGGCTGGAGTAGAAAACTTCTAAGGTCCCTTCCAACTTATTATTCTGTAAACTTGAGATGGTTTGCATTGTTGACTCTGGGAAGCTTATAAAAATTGAAGTATAACCTGGACTTCCAGTTTGGGTTTCTTCAGTGATGGACCGAAATCCGTGATCGTGCACAGTTTCGATCCATGCTCACCACTGGAGTGCCCCAATCCTTTGGATTCAGGGATGAAACCACCTCATAGAGATAGTGAAGAGCGGGGAGATCACCAGCCCAGTGGAGGGGAGTCTCATTTCTCCTCCTTGGCTGATCTAAACTCCCTTTCCCGAAGGCGGCTGTAGCAGTGGTCAGAAATGGCCACCTCAAAGAAGAACCCGACTGGATAAGATCATGGAGGAGGAAGACAAAGAGGAAAGCAGGACAGACTGGGCTAAACACAGAGAAGATTTAAGCAAGGTACCCCAAATTTAAAAGTACTTAGAGGAATACTTCTGAAAGAAGATTTTTAAGCGGCGAAAGAGGGAGAAAAGGAGGTTAAAAATCCCTTTATCTTTATATTGACAATACAAATGGTATGGAAAGAAATTTATGTTAATTCATTTTGACACAAATAGGCAACTTTAAGCTGAAATATAAGTATCAAAAGGAGAATAAAGAAATTTTTTTTGGTCATTTTAAAGCCACCAAAAAAGGAGAAGAATACATTGTAACTGAAATTTTATTAAAAGATACAGTAACCCACAGAAAGGAAAAAAATAAAGGAAAGAAACAAGAAGGAACAGTCTGGGATCATTTGGTGATTAAAAAAAAGTTTTTGGCATTTTTTTTTCTTTTTTTACTTAAAGTAAATTGGGCGGTTGTTCAAAAGTGTTTAAAATGGCATCACCCCTGGAGGAATTGAAGATGAGTCTTAAAAAACAGAAAGAAGATGCAGAAAGGGGAGGAAGATCCTTTGGCTTCGTATTTGAGTTTTTTGAAATGGAGATCCTGAACTATGAAAAGCAAAAGGAAAAGCTTCAAGAGCAAGAAGAAGGGCAGGACAAAGAAGAAGCCATTTTCAATTATCAAATAATACAAAGTGTGGTAAAAATGGGGAAAGGGGGGAAAGGAGTTAAAAATTTGAGATCAAAGGGAACAGCCAAAAAGAAAAATAGTCTAAAAAACTATTATAAAAAGTATAATCGCAAGGAGAAGCAGAAAAAAAAAAACTACAGAAGGGAAAATTAGAGAGAGAAGGGTATAAAAAAGGGCACAAGAAAAAGGGGGGAAGTTAGAAAGGGAAAGAACTTATGAGGGACAAAAATAGGAAATAAATAAAAAAGGGAAATGTACAAGGATTAAAGGTATTAGCTCAGCTAGAAAACACAGAGATAATGGCGAAATTAAGTTAAAAGTGGGGATTCTGCAAAGGTACAAAAGATAGTGTTGTGACAGTAGAATATTGTAATGAGTTAGAAATGAAATAAGAAAATAATCTATGAGATAAAATTATATTGTTATGCAATGGTATGTTTATTTATAATTAACGCAAGAATAAAGAATGGAGAGAAACACTGTAATTGTTTCTAAAGATTGATAAAATATTGAAAAGAAATGTGAAAGATCTATAAGGAAATTTATACCAGTTACTAGAATGAATTTGAATAATTATTCTGCTTATTAATAATCAATAATTTATAAGATAAAACTGTATGACTATCCCAGTGTGCCATCTGTTTTTTTTTTGAAGATTAGTATATCTAGGAATGGTAGTTGTTTGTTTGTTACAAAACCTAGCCAAATACCTAGCAAAGCAGCTACAGCCCCATGCTGAAGCAGCAGTTCCACATGTACAAAACTCATACCACTTCTTGGAAATGATCAAAGATCCACATGTGGGACAAGAAGATCTGCTTGTAAGTTTCAGCATGGTTTCACTATTCACTCAAGTCCCAATAAAAGAAACTCTCAAAATCATCAAAAAATAAATACCAACCAGCTAAACTCCTCATGGAATTAACAGTACACTGCTTAACCAACACATATTTCATATACAAAGGACAAAGATACAAGCAAATTGAAGGAGCACAATGGGATCACCACTGTCACCCATCATTGCAAACCTGTTCATGGAAGAATTTAAATACAGAGTCCTAGCCAATGCCACCCACAAAACCAAACTATGGTTAAGATACATTGATGACACATTTGTGATTTGGTCCCATGGAAAAGAAAACCTAAACAATTTCCTAACACACCTAAACAACACACACCCCAAAATCAAGTTCACCATGGAAACGGAAACCAACAAACAACTACCATTCCTAGATGTACTAATCTACAAAAAACAGATGGAACACTAGGACACACCACATACCAGAAGAAAACACACAGCAACCGCTACCTCAATATCCAATCCCACCACCACCCAGCACAGATAAACTCCGTGGCCAAAACACTAATCACCAGAACCAAACGCCTGGCAGACAAGACATACATAAAGACTGAACTATGCACCCTGACTAAAGTACTGACAGCCAACGGCTTCCACAAAAGCAGAGTCACTGGCCTGATCCACAAAAAACACACTGAGACATAATGGAGACCTAGAAGATGAACAGACCTATGGAACAGCTGTCCTGCCCTACATACAGAGGTACTACAGACAAAATCAGTAAGATACTACACAGGCATCACATCAAGACTGCCTTCAAAACAGACAGAAAAATAGCAGTCATTCTGAGCAACCCCAAAGATAAAATTGACCTGGAAAACCAAGGCATATATGAAGTCCCCTGTGCATCATGCCCGGCCACATACATTGGACAGACCAATAGAAGAATAAGTACCCACCTGGATGAACACAAAAATGCAGTAAAAAAGCTGGAACACACTTCCTCATTAGTCCAACACATGAAAGCCACAGGTCATAGCATCGACTTCAATAGCACCAAAACCCTAGCCACTTTAGAAAACCCCAGCTACAGAATTATCAGAGAAGCCATAGAGATTGAAAAAACACCTGAAAGCATGAATAAAAGAGATGATTCCACCAGACTGTCAATTATCTGGAAGCCTGCATTCACAAGCAAAAAAAATCTCCACGAGCCAGAGGAGGAGCTGGTGTCGCGATGAGACTGCATGCAATCTCAGAGGTCTGAGATTGCAGCCGATATCTTTGCCCCTGGACGGTCCAAATGGACCTACACTGTCCCAAAGAGACATAGATAGTTAAGGGTGCATCCTGTAGATCCCAGGGATATTGCAAAGTCCCTGGTTGATCCAGGAGAAGCCCTTTTGCCAGTGGCAGAGAGGCAGCTATCAAAGCTGCTGAAGTTGGGACAGCTCCGAATGGAAGAGGCTGAAAGAGAAAGTGTGTCAGTTTGGTGAGAATTGTTCTTTTATTATTCTAAGACTTCAAAGGACTTCAAAGGACACCCTAAGGGGAAGAAAAGAATCTGTAAAAATTTTGACAACTGAATATTTTTTTTTTATTATTTATTATTTTGAACGTTTTTAAACAGAAGTGTCAAAGTAAGGCTTTGCTTTTTTTTTTTTTTTTTTTTCTTTTTGGTTGGGTTTTTTTTTTTTTTTTTTTCTTTCTTACTTGTCTTGGTTTTTCTTTTTTTTTTTTTTTTTTTTTCCTTCTGGCTGGACTTCTATTGTGATTTTGCACTTGCTAACTGGACTGGTTTTTTCTCTATTTATATCTATTTTTTTGTTTTCTTTTTTGACTGTAATATTTTAGGTTAGAGGCTCCCTTTAGATATTTTTATATACTTGTTTTTTATTCTTTTTAATTTTTATTACATTTTGTCAGGGAAAGGAGGGGGAGATTGAGAGTAAAGAAACTTTGTAACACTGCCAACTAGAGGCTTAAAAATATTTCAGATGAAGCGGAGAAAGCTGAGAAAGAAAGCTTTGAAATTCTTTTTCAAGGACATTGCTACGTGATAATATAGAGGGAAGAGCACGGGAGAGTGTTATTGCAGGTGTTCTTCTGGATTTCTATCAACAATTGAAACTCGGCTTTGAAGCTTGGAGAGAGTTATGACAAGAGCCTTGGATAACTAAATAAAGTGCAGTGTGTCTTTTTTATTTTCTTAAGTTGTGCTACCCCCCCTTACCAGCTGTACTGTTCATTTTTTTCTTTTTAAAACCTATATATTTGTAATATTTCCATCTTTGCTCAATATTTTAAAGGGAAAGCCTCAAAATTTTCTTTTTTTTTTTTCCTCTCTTCTTTGGGATTTTTTGTTTTTTGATCTCTTCTTTTGGTCCACTTTTATACTTTTTTTTTATTTGAGAATTCTCAGTTGGATTAAGGTGTTGAAGAACCTGAAGAATTATTTTTATTTTCTCAATTTTTTTAATTGCTCTTTTTAATCCTTTTTATTTTTCTCCTTCCTTTCTACTTAATTATTGATTGAATTAAGGTTAAGAAGAACCTGAATAAATTTTTCTCTTTTTCTTTTTATTATTATTGGGCTTTTCTCTCTACCATTTTTAATTTTTCATTTTTGATTATAATTGGCTATTCCATAGTTGGATTAAGGTTTAGAAGAACTTGAAGATCTCGAATTGTTTAAAATGAGGAGGAACTTCTACTTCAGCTTCCCCACCATCTGGAGGACAACGTCAAATTCAGACAATGTTAAAGCAAGACAAAGATCAAGAAAGAGTGACTCTACAGAAGATTATGCAAGGAATCCAAGATCTTAAAATAAAATCAGATACCATTGAAAAGAGCATAGAAAATATTGAGCAAAGAACAGAGAATATTGAACAAAGAACAGGGAAAACTGATGAAAAGGTGGAGAATATTCAACAAATGATGGTGGAGTATGATGAGAGATTCCAAAAAATTGAAGAAGAAGATAAACAAAGAGACAAGAAGATTGGAGATATCGATATCAGATTAACAGTGGTTGAACAAGATAAAAGTGGGATATTGGAATGGGAGATGGACAGATCATAATTCTATCTCAGATTTCAAAACATAGAGGAAGAAAAAGGACAAAATCTAGCTGAGATAATGATAGAAATATTGGCTGAAGCTTTGGAAATAACAGAAGAGAAGATGATGGATGGAGTAGATGAGGTATACCGAGTTTTTACAAGATATGCGATGACAAATAACCTACCAAGAGAAGTTCATATCAGATTTACAAAAAAAGCCATTAAAACACAAATATTACAAGTGGTAAGAGAGAAAACATTGAAATACAAAGGCAAGGAGATTGTGGTTTTAAAGCAAATACCCAGAAGAGTGAGAGTGATGAGAAGACAATACAGATTTTTGACTAAAATACTATTGAAAAAAGAGGTGAATTATAGATGGCTAATCCCAGAAGGGTTAATGTTTATATGGCAAGAACAGAGACATAGAATTGATTCAATCGAGAAAGCAGAATTATTTTATGTAGAATTTTTTGGAAGGAGAGAGGAGGAGGCAGAAAAATAGATTTCACTAATTGAATTTCAAGATGACCAAATGGAGACTGAAAAAGAAGAAGCTGCAGTCGGTGAATCAGTGGAGATTAAAGAACAACGCAAACCAAGATCTACGAGAGCTGCCAAACCCAATTATAAAGCATAATCATGGAAGAGAAAAAACTGATTACAATGAATATAAATGGACTTAATTCAGATGTTAAAAGAAGGAAAACTTTTCACAGATTAGAGAAACTAAAATTTGATATAATTTGTCTACAAGAAGTACATATTAAAAAACAATATGAACAATGATTGATACCACCAAAATTAGGGAAAATATTTACTTCTTTGACTCAATGTAAGAAAAGAGGAGTGGTTTTATATATTAAAGAGACCATTTTAGCAAAATTGATTTATACTGATGAAGACGGAAGTGTATTAATGGTGGAAATAATGGACAATAATACAAAAACACTTTTGATTGCAATTTATGCTCCGAATGATAAACAAGAAAAATTTTATAAAAAATTACACATGAAAATGGACTATGTCAATATAGTTATGATGGGAGATTTCAATGGAATTGTAGACAATAAACTGAACTATATAGCAACAACAACAACAAAACAAAATAGAAAGACTCTCCCCAAATCTTTTTTAAAATGATAGATGAAATAAACTTAAAAGATATATGGAGAGAAAGAAATGTTAAAACCAAACAATGCACTTTTTACTCAAATAGACATTTATCATGGTCCAGAATAGATATGATTTGGACTTCAACAGAATTAATATCTAATATTAAAGAAACAAATATCAAAACAAGTACTTGCGCAGATCACAATTCAGTAACAATTAAATGGAAAGCACAAAAAAGAAGATCGAGATGGACGTTAAATAATACTATTCTAAAGAAGAAGGATTTTATACAGTGGATGGAGAAAGAATTGGCTTTTTTCTTTAGAGAAAATAAAAAAGAAGACACTTCAATCCAGAATGTATGGGACACAATGAAGGCATATACTAGAGGCTTGATAATAGACTACACAAGGAAAAGGAATATCAGGAAAAGGCAAGCCACGGAACCTTTGGAAGATGAGTATAAAAGACTTGAAAAAGAACAACAGAAAACGCCACAGAAAAAAGGCTAAAACTGGATACAATTAAACATAAAATGAGTTTAATAGAGAAAGAAGAATTAGCACAGAAAATTAGAAGTGCTAAACAGAATTATTTTGAGGATGCAAACAAACCAGGTAGATGGTTAACATACAAATTGAGAAAGGAAAAAGAATCAAGGAAAATACCGCAGTTAACAGATGATCAAGGTCAAGTTTGCCACGGCAATAAAGAGAAGAAGGAAATCATTTGAGACTTTTATGGGAAATTATATGAACAAGAGAATATTGAGGAGGAAAGACTGAAACAGTATTTACAGAATACTAATCTTCCTAAGATACCTAAAGAGATTGAAAAAATGTTAGAAAACAATATAACCATGATGGAGTTAACTGAAGCACTTAAGAAACAAAATAATGTATGGCAAGGTGGCCGGCTTGAAAATAAACAAAGATAAGACAAAGATTTTGACAAAGAATATGCTACTAAGACAAAACGAAGAAATGGCAGATGTATTGAAAATTCAAGTCACGAATAAGCTTAAGTATTTGGGGATACATTTGACAGCAAGATGTAGTACACTCAAAGAGAACAACTACACTAAACTTAAACAACAGATAGCACTAGATTTGACGAAATGGGAGAACCTACAATTGTCACTAATAGGGAGAATTTCAACAATCAAAATGAATATCTTACCCAGAATTTTATATTTGTTTCAAACAATACCAATTAGGCTTGGAAAGGACTACTTTGAAGATTTGAATAAAATTGTGCTGAAATATATATGGCAAGGTAAGAAAGTGAGAATAAAATTAAAACTTTTACAAGATGCTAGAATTAGAGGAGGATTTGGTCTGCCTAATTGGGGGTTGTACTATCAAGCTACAAATTTGACATGGGCTAAGGAATGGATAACATTAAGAAACGCTAGATTGCTGACATGAGAAGGACATGATCTGTTGTTGGGGTGGCATGCCTTTTTATGGTATAAGGGAACTAAAATACAGGGTTATTTTAGAAGACATCATATATGGGAGTCTTTGTGGTTAAATTGGGAGAAGATTAAAAGACAATGTTATTTGAAAATTCCAGTCTGGTTATCAACTATTGAAACATTTTCTTATCCTATAACATATAAGAAGGAACAGACAGTTATGGGGAAATTGTGAATGAAAAGGGTGAACTTAAATCAATGCAAAAACTAAAGGAACAAGGTATCATGATGAATTGGTTTTCTTATGCACAAATACATTCAAGGTTTGAAAAATATTTTAAAACAGAAGGTTTCTATAATAAATTGACTGATTGAGATAAGATTTTGACAGGTACTGATGAAAAGGTGATTAAAAAATTGTATGGATATTTGTTAGAAATTAAACTAGAAGAAGAACAAGTTAAAAAAATCTCCACGAGCCAGGCAAACACCTGGACAAGAAACACCCCCCCCCCAATACCTCCAGCTCAAACACACCCAGATGAAACCTTGTTTCCTAATAAATGATAGCCGTCCATTTATTCAGAGCCAAGCTGCACTAAAAGCCTCCAATACAGGAACACAATGTTGCCAGCCAATCAGGACAAAAAATGCTACAAAACAGACAGAAGATATTAGAAACACCAATCAAGCAGAACACAGCAAACTCCAAGACTAATAAACACAGACCAAGACTCCCAACCAATCAGGATGAAGAAAAAACCATTCTGGCACAACAGTAGGCTCGCCCCAAATTTAAAACTGAAACGGCTGTGAAAGTCTGACTCACAGACAAACACAATATAGAAGCCTGATAATGGCAGATGAGATTCTGCCAAAAGGTTACTACAACTTTAAAAGCACAACTATAATGACGTGGGATAATACTCAAACAAAGCTGAATACCATATACCCATAACAATAAGGAAACTTCAATCCAAAAGGAGATCACCCTGGCGGAAAAACAAATCTGGTCAATTTCAAAAACTGACACAAAAATTTATGCCACCAGATAAAGACTGAATCCACCAATTATCACATTAAACAAGAGGAAAATCTTCTACGCACCAATTCCACCTACACTTTTTACAATTTTGTAAACAACAAACTAAAAGACTCAAGATCCATCCCACCCTGATAGGACCTAATGGTAAAGACTGCAATGACAAACACCATTAAAGGAAACATCTTTAATGCATTCTTTGGCTCAGTATTTGTAAACAGCAATGAATCATACCCAGTATTTCCAAGCTGAACCACTGAAAACTACAGTGATCTTATACATATCGATTTTACAGAAGATAATGTTGAAAAAGCACCATGCAATCTAAAGCCATCTCTATCTATTGGACTGGAAAGAAGATGTGCCTACTTCTTAAAAAAGCTGTCCACTGTCATAGCAGAACCTCTCAGCATAATCTTTGAAAAATCTTTCAGGACCAGCTCCTTGCCTAACCTCTGGTCACAAGCCACGGTCATCCCCATCTTCAAAAAGGGAGACTACAGCCTATTTGAAAATTATAGACCAATCTCCTTATGCTGCGTCACCTGTAAAGTCATGGAATCAATTATTAACCAATCCATTATCCTCCACTTAGAGACAAACAACCTACTCTCTAATAAGCAATTTGATTTCAGGAAAAAAAAAACTATCCTATAATCTGCAACTCTTACATTGCAAAAACATATGGACTACACAACTTGATCAGGGAAAAACAATAGATGCAATCTACATAGACTTCTGTAAAGCCTTTGATTCAGTGGTACATGACAAACTACTCCTAAAACTAAAATCTTATGGTAACTCTGGACAACTGCATAACTGGATTGAAGCATTCCTGTCAAACAGACAACAAATGGTCAAAATTGGGAGTGTCCTATCAAATTCTGTACCTGTCAACAGTGGTGTCACCCAAGGCAGTGTGTTGTGGTAATTCCCCGTTAGGAGATTGAGTGCATACAGGGAGACGTAGTGAGAGAAATATTTGAATAATACACACATGGCACACAGATACACTGTACAGTAAATGTAAGTTTTAACTTTCAGAAACATTAAGCAAAGTTCAAACACAGTCCAAAGTCATTCACAGGTAAGATCAGTCAGTTTTTAGTCCAGGGATAATCCAATAACAAATTCCAGTATCAAAAACAGTTCAGTAACAGACTTACATGAAATCCAAGAATATAGCAGTCAATTAGGAAAAATGGAGGAACGGCAATACTCTCCAACAGAAGGAAACAGAGACTCACTGAGATACACTCTCTTCTGAGAATATGACAAGCCAGGTTTCTGGCTCCATCTTATGGCTGTTTGAGAAACCACACCCAATGACAAATCTTGCATTTTCTTAAAGATATAGTAGTAAATTGTCTAACCTGGTTTATATATTTCCAACCGAAATAGCTGTTAGGAGACTTACATTCCTAACACAGTGTTCTAGGACCAACTCTCTTCATACTCTACATACATGACCTCTGTGATCATATTAAGAGCAACTTCATTCTCTTCGCTGATGATGTAAAGCTGTTCAATACCACAGACAATACTGCTATCCTTCAAAAAGATCTTGACTATGTATCAAAATGGTCAAACAAATGGCAACTTCAAATCTCAACAAATAAATGCTGTCTTACATATTGGCAAAAAAAATCAGAAAATAAAATACCAGCTGAATAGTCAAGACCTTGTTGTTGAACCAAGCACTGTAAAGGACCTTGGAATACTCATATCTTATGATCTAAGTACTAGAGCCCACTGTAACTACATAGCTAAAAAGGAATTAAGAGTTGTTAACCTAATTCTACATAGCTTTTTCTCTGGTAATATCACAACACTAACTGGAGCATACAAAACATTTCCTAGACCTTGAATTACGCCATCTTTGGTCTGATCTAAATATGACATATAAAATCATACATTGCAATGAATTAACTGTCAATGAATACTTCAGCTTCAACCATAACAACACAAGAGCAAACAAGAAATACAAACTCAAGGTTACCCTCACCAGACTTGATTGCAGGAAATAGGACTTCAGCAATGGAGTGGTCAATGTCTGAAATACTCTACCTGACTCTGTGGTTTCTTCCACACCCAAAACCTTTAACCTTAGACTGTCTACTATTGACCTCACCCCTTTCTTAAGAGGTCTGTAGGGGGCGTGCATAAGCACACCATGCCTACCATCTTTGTCCTATTGTTTCTTTTTATTTTTCTTATATGTATCAATTTCATGTATTCATAATTATATTTATACTTATACCTATTATCTTGAAAGCGATTGTGTCAGGCGATGCTCCATTCAAAATCCAAGAAATAAATACTTAGACTCTTTAATTTAGAGAAAAGTTATCTTTTACTGAAAGTGAAGTGGTAGCGACCAAAGAATTCTGAATCTGAGAAATTAGGCACGTAAATCACACATACAAAGTGATGGAAATGTTCCCACCCCCAAAAGTTCAGATGAAACTTCCAATTAGAAATTGTGAATATGATCATGTGGGCATCTTCAGATGATGTTGAGGCCTCTGTCCGTTGACCTTGGCATACTTTGATAATGGGTTGCAGTTGCGCAGAGAAAAGAAAGCTAAGCGAGAAATAGAAACCTAACTCTTATGTATGCTCCCCCCCTCATTTACACAACAGAAAAATGTAACACCACCAGCTCACTTCCCAGACTCATCCCCTCCTCCCCCCTCCTGTTTCTTATGACAGCCGAAAGATGCAAGGCAATAGTAGAAGATCTTGAAGGCTGACATTTGGCCCTCCTAGAAAAAGGAAAACAGTCAATCCTAGAAGAGAGAGAGGAGAAAAATATAAAGACAATAATTAATCATTACACAATTACAAAGGAATACACTCCTAGGGCTTATCAGGATACTTGGAACAAAATGCTTTGATCAACCTAGGGGCTTTAACATCGGTTTCGTTAACCCATTCGGCTTGTGAAGAAGGGAAATGTTTCCAGGCTACAAGATACTGGAGCCAACCCCTCCATTTGTGAGAGTCCAGAATTTCTTTGACTTCAAAATGTTGTTCACCTTCAATCAGTATTGGTTTGGGAGGGTCAGCCTGGATGGGTCTTAAATCAGAAGTATGTTCAGGTTTTAACAAACTAACATGGAAAACCGGGTGAATTCGTTGAAGAGTTTTCGGTAAATTCAGCTGGACTGTTACAGGGTTTATAATCCATTCAATCGTGAAAGGACCAACATATTTAGGACCAAGTTTCTTTGACTTTTGAGTGGTTTGCAGGTGTCTGGTGGACAGGAAAATTTTGTCGCCTACTTTATATAATTTCTGTGGAGATCTTTTCTTGTCTGCAAATTTCTTTTGAGCTTGATGAGCCTCATCTAATGCTTTATGTGTTACTGGCTAGTTAAGTTGGAGTTGAGTTATCCATTCATCCAATGACTGGATGTTAGGTTTTTCATGAGGAAGTTCAGGTATGAGTACAAAATCTTGTCCTGAAGCTACTTTAAATGGAATAAATCCAGTACTACTATGTACGGAGTTGTTACATGCCACTTCAGCAAATGGCAGTAAGTTGGACCAGTTATCTTGTTGATAATTGATATAACATTTTAGATTCTGTTATAACACTGTGTTAGTCCTCTCACAGCCCCCATTGGTTTGGGGGTGGTGGGCGGAGCTTAAGCCCTGGGCGGAGCCTATCAACTTCAGGAACTCTTTTCAAAAATTTGAGGTAAATTGGACCCCTCTGTCAGAGATTATGCATTCCGGAATGCCATGTAACCTATAGATATGTGAAATAAACAGTTTAGCCAACATCTTTGCAGATGGAATCTTGGAACAAGGTATACAATGTACTTGTTTGGAAAACAAATCGGTTACCACCCAAATAACCATGTTTCCACCGCTTTCGGGTAATTTTACGATAAAGTCCAGAGAGATTTCCTTCCAGGGGGCTGTTGGTCTAGCTACATTTTGTAACAACCCTGCTGGCTTACCAGGAGGTCTCTTTGCCGAAGCACAAATTGGACAGCTAGCTGCATAAGCTTCAATGTCCTTCTTCAAAGTAGGCCACCAGAATTGCCACTTAACCAGGTGTAAGGTTTTCACAAATCCAAAGTGACCAGCTGCTTTAGAATCATGAGCTTGTTGTAGTATTTGGCCCCTCAGCACCTGTGGCACATACAACTTGGTCCCCACCCCACCATCTCTAACTGTATAGTCATTCGAATGAGCCAGGAACCAATCACCAAGTTTTAAAGCTTCTTTAAGTTGTTCAGTTAGGTCATTCGATAAATCCACTTCTTGTTTCTTCTTTTGGGCTCTGGTGATCACTGGGGTGGCTAGATGTTTGGTCGAAACAATTGGACTTATCACTTCCTGGCGAATACTATTATATTGAGGTAGTCTAGAGAGAGCATCCGTCATGAAGTTCTTCCCCCCTGGAATGTACTTCAGTGAGAAATTGAACCACTTGAAGTACTTCGCCCAGCGAACTGGTTTAGGAGACAGCTTCCAAGATGTTTTTAAGGCTTCCAAATTTTTATGATCAGTCCATACCTCAAATGGATGTTTTGCTCCTTCCAGAAAATGTCTCCAGGTCAGTAAGGCCCAACGAACTGCAAAAGCTTCTTTTTCCCAGACGGCCCATCTTCTCTCTGTTTCAGACAGTTTATGGGAGGTATACGCACAAGGCTGTAAGGTCCCTTTCTCATTGATTTGAAGTAACACCGCTCCAACGGCCACATCACTTGCATCGGCTTGGATCACGAAAGGAGCCTCCATATCCGGATGCTTTAGCACTGGTTCTGCAGCAAACAGTCGTTTTAACTTTTCAAAAGCTGCTTGGCACTCCATGGACCACTCCAAGGGCTTGCTCGGCCTTGGCTTCACCTCCCCTTTTGTTTTTAAGAGATTTGTGATGGGCATTGCTATCTTAGCAAAAGTCGGGATAAATTGCCGGTAAAAAATTGCAAATCCCAAGAAGCTTTGAAGTTGTTTTTTGGTACATGGTGGAGCCCATTCCAATACAGCACGCACTTTCTCTGGATCCATTTGTATGCCCTCAGATGAAATGCAATATCCCAAATAGTCAATTTTCTCTTGATGGAATTCACACATGGATAGTTTAGCATACAATTTAGTGGCACACAGTTTCTGTATAACCGACCGCATGAGTTTCACATGTTCATCCAAAGTTTCCGTGTAGATAAGGATGTCATCAAGATAAACCAGAACCCCCCTGTATAAATGTTCATGTAATGCCTGATTGATAATCTGCATGAATACAGCTGGGGCCCCTTGTAAATCAAAAGGAAGAACATTGAATTGGAAACAACCCATCAGGCAGTTAAAAGCGGTCTTCCACTCATCCCATTCCTTAATTCAAATTTGGTAGTATGTTTCTCTCAAATCCAACTTTGTGAAAATCTTCCCCTTGGCTGGGTGGGCCAATATGTCCTTCATCAAAGGGAGGGGGTACACATTTTCCACGGAAATGGCTTTCAAATTTCTTCTAGTCCATCACCAAGCGTTTGGAGCCATTTTTCTTTTCACAGAACAACACTGGGGCCGCTACTCGGCGCCTAGCAGGTTGGATGAAACCACATTCCAGATTTTTATCTATAAACAATCTTAGCTCCTCTAATTCCCGTGGTGTCATTGAGTACAACTTTGGTTTCTGGAGCTTCACCCCAGGGAAAATTTCAATGCACTGTCTGTTGACCAGTGAGGCGGGAGATCATCCGAGGCCTTCTCACTGAACACTTCCTTTAAATCCCAATACTCTTTGGGAATTTTCTCCTCCCCTTTCATGGGTTCGGTACCTGTGGAAGCTATTTCAATCAGAATCTGAAGCTTCGGCTGAGATCTCCCCTCTTTTTCCAGTCACCTCTTGGTGCGTATGTGCAACAACCCCTTTCTCCAGTTAACCTGGGTGTTCCACTTCCGGAACTAGGGCAATCCCAGTATTAATGGCTGCTCCATCCCAGGGACCACAATAAAGTGTAGAGTCTCATCATGCTCTCCCATGATCATTTCTATAGGTTCCGTGATAAAATGTGCAGGGCAACCCCCAGCCATTGATCCATCTAATTGGCAAAAGGAAATGGGCCTCTTCAAAGGTTTTAGTTTAAAGCCCATTTTCTCCACTACTTCCGTGTTGATTATACATCTTGTGCACCCAGAATCTAACAGGGCTAGCATTTCCCCTTCGACCCCTGAATTGGGTACCCTCAACTTCACTGGAATGGTCATAGGGCCCTTGTTTGGACTTACCAGGAAGTCATCTTCCGAGTCGAAATCGCCCTCCTCAGGGGTAATCGGGGTTTCTGACTCCTCTCCCACGGGAGGGATGACCTCTGCCGTCTCTTTCGACTTTAGTGCCAGTTCGCGAGGCTTCGCTGGGGACTTTTCACGTTTCTTCCCTTCTTTTGGCGTCCCTTTTGGTTCCAGCTTGACTTTGCAATTCACAGCCCGGTGACCTTCCTTCCCGCATTGAAAACAGGCAGAGAGGTTGGGTCTTGCTGTCACTCATCCCCTCTGAGGTTTGGGGACCTCTTGAGGATGTGGGGGGGAAGGCTTACTCCACCCAGAACCTCCCCGCCATCTGCTTTGGGTTAAATCAATTTCCACTTCTTCTGCCAGCAAGTACCACATCTGCAAGTCATTGGGGTCTCTTCAAGCAATGCATCTCTGGTACACATCTTCGTTTAATCCATCTTTAAATGCTTCTATCAAGGCTTCCTGGGACCAGCCTCAGATATGACCTGCTAACTGTCTAAATTCTTGGTTGTAGTCAGCCACTGACGTCCACCCCTGATTTATGGTCTTCATCCTGATCCGGGCCTTGCGCTCTGCCAATGGGTCCTCAAACCTAGCCCGCAGTGCAGTCATGAACAGGTTATAATTCATCAACTGGGGGGCATTATCATTATGCAGGGTCACCATCCATTCTGCAGCTGTTCCCTCCAGAGCCCTGGTGACACATCTCACTTTGGCTGCTTCTGAGGGAAAATCCTCCCCGTATTCTTCCATATAGCTCCAAATTTGGGCTAGAAAAAATCCCAAGGTTTTGGGATTTCCCCCATATTTTACTTCTAATGGAGGCAGCCTAGGAGCTCTATGCCTTCTAGAAATTACACCTCCCGCTGAAGGCCCTGGGGCTGCTGCTGGTTCAGGTTGATTTATGGGAGAGGGGGCTGCTCTGCTTCTTCTTGCTGGGGCTACTCCCCCTTCCCCTTCATACCTTTGTGCAGCTTGGAGTTGTTCAAAGGCTTCATTAAAGAGTCTCCTGGCTTGATCCAGTGAGAGTTCTCTTTTTTCCTTCTCTTGCCATGGCTCCTCTTTTCCACGCCGGGGGGTGGTGGTGATCCCTGGGGGGGTGGGGGGGCTTATTCAGATCTTTCTAGCCAACCCCCACTGACCATCTGGGCTTCACAGCAGGATCCTCTTCCAGATTGAGCTCTGCCAATGATTGGGCTTCCTGTACCAGCAAAGAATCTTGCCCTCCAATGGCTCCCAGATCTTCCTGGTCACTAGCTGAAGATGACATGATGTTCAGGCCCCCTCGGAAGAAAATTGGGTGTTTTCTCCGGGTGGGCTGGTAGAGTCAGATTCAGAATAATGTCAGGCGGTGCTCCATTAAAAATCCAAGAAAGAAATACTTAGACTCATTAATTTAGAGAAACGATATCTTTTACTGAAAGTGAAGTGGTAGCGACCAAAGAATTCTGAATCTGAGAAATTAGGCGCATAAATCACACATACAAAGTGATGGAAATGTTCCCACCCCAAATAGTTCAGATGAAACTTCCAATTAGAAATTGTGAATATGATCATGTGGGCATCTTCAGATGATGGTGAGGCCTCTGTCCATTGACCTTGGCATATTTTGATAATGGGTTGCAGTTGCGCAGAGAAAAGAAAGCTAAGCGAGAAATAGAAACCTAACTCTTATGTATGCTCCCTCCCCCCATTTACACAACAGAAAAATGTAACACCTCCAGCTCACTTCCCAGATTCATCCCCTCCTCCCCCCTCCCATTTCTTATGACAGCCGAAAGATGCAAGGCAATAGTAGAAGATCTTGAAGGCTGACAGATTGACAAATCAAATAAATAAATAAATAAATAAATAAATAAAAATAAAATAAAATATTTGCTGATGTCATAAAATAAATAAAAATATTTGAGTTACATACAAAGTAATAAAGAGGAGAAGCAATGGATGGTAACTAATCCAGGAGAGAAGGAACGTAGAACTAAGGAGAAACTTCTTGACAGCGAGAACAATTCATCATTGAAACAGCTTACCCCTAGAGGTTGTGGGTGCTCCAACAATGGAGGTTTTCAAGAAGAAATTGGGCCACCATTTGTCTGTAATGTAATGGGGTCTATTGCTTCAGCAGGGGTTGGACTAGAAGACCTCCAAGGTCCCTTCCAACTGTTATTCTGAAATAAACAAACAAATAATCAACTTGGTGAAATTGATCTCAAACAGCTCTGCTCACCTTGGTATTTTCATATCACCAACCAAATTTGCAGGGTTAAAGGTAGGGGGTGAGAGATGAGAAGAATGTGGCTTTTATCTACAGAGGAAACTCTTACAAAGAATTCTTGCAACTTTTTTTGAAGATTTGTCATTGATGTTGCTTTAGAAAAACAGACCAGCAATGCTAGTTCACTATATTCCCTGGTGATTTCCCTTGTGTCAAACTTGTTGATGTACTTTCAGAATTATGTGTATATTTGCCAGAATTTGAATGCTCCTCAAGTAATCTTTTTAACCTTTTGATTTAGACCACAAAGTTTCCTTAAATAATGAATTGTGCAGAGATGGACAGACTAACTTTAGAAATCAAAGATAAGGGTGAGACAGAATATTATGAAGTCTGGAGTAAAATGTATCAATGGCTTAGAGTCAAGGAAAAAGAAAAAAAAAAGAGTTGATGCTTTATAGGAATGAAAGTTAAAGTTTGTAAACCAAAGTGAATGGAATTTAATGGACAAATACGAAATGATACGAATGCATGAGTATAAAAGACCGTTGTAAATATGTATATTATTGTAGATAAATGTAGATAAATGTAAATAGAAATAATATGCAGCTAGCACTATACTAATAACATAAAGGAAAAAGGAAATTAACTGTTATATGTATCTCTACACTATAGCATCTATGGCCAAAATGATGGCCAAGAAAGTCGCACTGTGTTCAATTGTTTTTAATGTTTATTCAATAATAATAATAATTATAATAATAATTATAATAATAATAATAATGTATATATTCACCAGAATTTGCATGTTTCTCAATTAATCTTTATTACCTTTTGATTTAGACCACAAAGTTTTCTTAAATAATGAATTGGTTGGATTACGTGATTTATGGAAGCTTTTCTCCAACTCTGTATTATTTTCCTTCGTAGAGAGTATCCCCCCCCCCCCCAATTTTCTCTTGTAGGCACTGGCCATTGTTTTATACATGTCTCATGTTTCTGACTGAATTCTTCATATATTCTGCCATTCAAAATCAAGCAAGGTCAAGATTCTTGAAATCTTGTATGTCTGCAAAGAGAGACCATATTGTGCTCTAATAAAGTCAGATCAGAAGTGGCTCCTATCAACTGTGTCACCCAGTGGCCAAAATAAAATAAAATACAATTAAATAAAGCCAAAAAAAGTGTGAGATGTTAGAAGCCATCAAGGGAACATGCTCATAAAATGCCTTAAAATAAAATATATTGGTGTTCTTTCCCAAATTCATCCCTTCATTTCATTTCTGTTGTTCGCTGGCTGGTGTTTTGAAGATAGTATCTATTTAAAAAGCAGACATCAAATCCAAAATATAATTGAATGACTGGAAGTAGAGGATTTTTTATTATTATTATTACAAATCCTGAATGATTCAACTCCAACTGCCGGTACATCACGAATATGCATTCACTTTTCATTGAATTGAATGACATGTGGTTATTTAATTTTCTGCCAGCATGTTCCATAGAGACCATGGTTTTTTATTTCTTCTTCTCCAGTTCTGCCTCTCTGCTATTGATGTTTTCCCAGAGAATGGTATGTGTGTGTCAAATTATTGCTATTGATCTGGGCTGCTTCCTTTATGTATCCTTGTTTTCATCGCATTAATAACTCATCTGATTATGGCAGCAAAAGGAACAAGGCAGGGTCCAAAACTGGAACAGAAGTTTCCATTTCTCCTTGCTTTAGATATGTCATTACTTCGAGAATGATGATTATTACAGATGAAAGTGCCAAGGGATCCATCTTCTCAATTCAGGAGTTTAATTCTATGTCTTTCTGTAAGGGAAGAAGTTGAAGTACCTCGGGGCAGAGTCAAAAGAGAGACAAGCCTGGAATCCCTATGTAGTCACAAATGAGTGAAGTCCAGCTTCCCTTGAATTCTTTTGACACTTATCAACATTGACCCTTAGATTGAGTGGAAAACATTATTGAAGAAGGAACAATCTGTTCTTTGAAGCACCTGAAGGCAGGACAAGATGGTAGAGATGGAAATTAATCAAGGAGAGACCCAACCTAGAATTAAAGACAAATGTCCTGACAATTACAACAATTAATCAGTGTAACATCTTGCCTGCAGACATTGTGGTTACTTCAACACCGGAGATTTTAAAGAAGAGCTTGGATAACTATTTGTCTGAAATGGTATAGGGTTTCCTGCCTGAGCAGGGGGTTGGACTAGAAAACCTCCAAGGTCCCTTCCAACTTTCCTTCAATATTTTGATTCCCCAGATATTTAAAAAATAAAAGTTGAAGATTCTTCTGTCATTAGAGAAAGTTTCATATTGATAAGAAACACTAAATTGTATAGCAGCAGAGAGAGAGAGAAAGAGGGAAAAAGAGAGGGGGAGAGAGAGAGAGAGAGAGAGGGAGGACGAGAGGAAGAGGGAGAGAGGGAGGGAGAGAAAGAGAGAGGGAAGGAGAGGGGGAGGAGGGAGAGAGAGGGGGGAGAAAGAGAGAGGAAGAAGGAGAGGGAGAAAAGGAACTGGACTTTCTTGGTATTTTTCTTTGAAAAATTTCACTTCTCATCCAAGAAGCTTCTTCAGTTGGATGAGAAGCAAAACATTTTCAAAGAAAAACAACAAGAAGAAGGTCAGTTGCCTTTTGGAAAAGCACCATTGGGACAACCATGACCTGGAGGTCCCGAAAGTGCTTTTTTTCAAAAGGCAACTGGACTTTCTGTGTTTTCCTTGAAGATATTTCCCTTCTCATTGGAGAAGCTTCTTCAGTTCTGACTGAATGATGGCAGATGGAAGGATTTATGTTCCTTGCAGTCATCTGGTCATTAGCGCTCTTTCTGAGAGTCCTTGAGGCCCTTTGGAGATTTATCTGTGTGCCCTCAGGCTCACCTGAATAGTGCAAATGGGTGTGGAGCCTTCTTGGAACTGCTGAAGTTGATCTATCTTGAATGAAAAAACAAAATCCAGTTGCCTTTTGAAAAAGCAGCTTTGGGACAACTGTGACTTGGATGACTGTGAATCTCCACAGATCAATAACATTGAAAGAGGACACATCAAAAAGTCTGAAGAACAAGAGCCATTAAAAATCCAAAGCAACAAAACAACATATCTTTGACTGAAAGCATTTGAAAACTATTGATGAAACCAGGGAGAAAAAATGAAGGTCATTCACACTATATGCTTCTTACTTTAAAATAATAACAATAATAACCAGAAGAACATCTTCTCCTGGTTCTCCAACCATCTCAGTTGAAATAAATGCTTCAAGAGAGTGAAACTTCAAAGAATGTAGCAAGGTACCATATTAATTCTAGCAGTAGATCTTGCTAGCAGTTTGATTGGCCTTCCAAGGGGTCTCTCAGCTTGAGGCTGGATCCCTTTACTGGATTTCTGCTTTAGAAGTAAAAACCTTTGAAAGAAATGTGTAAATATTTCTAAAACCCCATGCAGCTGAAGCCCTGGAACACTTGAGCTATCAGCAGTGGTGGAGGGCTGCCTTGTATTTTCACAAGTACAAGACAGAAAATCCATGTAATTACCTCTGAAGCAGAAGATGCCATGAAGCTTAATAGAACAGCATGTGTAGAAAGTGCTCTGTCATTTCTCTGCTGACTAATTCCCAACCAGTACTACCACTATGAACTCATCTCCCCACACCAACATCAATACTGTTTCAGCTTAACCTTCAGAACTCTGTTCTTACTCCATTCAGTAGTCCTCCTCGTCCTCGTCCTCGTCCTCGTCCTCCTTCTTCCTCCTCCTCCTTTCCAAACTTTTGTCTCCTTTCTTTCATATGTCAATTTGCCATTTTGAAAGGATATTGAATTCTCTTTTAAGATTATTTCCTCCTCTTCCTCCTCCTCCTCCTCCTCCTCCTCCTCCTCCTCCCCCTCCCCCCCCCCCCCCTCCTCCTCTCCTCCTGAATCAATGCTACTCTAAGACTGACCACAAGATTTTTTTTTTTCAGTTATCTTCAATCCTCTACAGGAAATCCCTGACCTAAGACAACAATTGTGCCCCAAATTTCTGTTGCAAAGCAAGATAGCTGCCGAGTGAATTTTGCCCTATTTTACAACCTTCCTGGTCATAATTGTGAAGTGAATCACTGCAGTTGTTCACTTAGTAACAAGGTTGTTAAGTGAATCTGGCTTCCCCATATGAAGAACGGTTACAGGAACTGGGCCTGGCTAGTCTAGGGAAGAGAAGGACCAGGGAAGACAGGACAACAGTCATCCAATATCTCAGGGGCTGCCACAGAGAGGAGGGGGTTCAAGCTATTTTCCAAGGCACCTAAAGGTCAGACAAGGAATAATGGATGGAAACTGAACAAGGAGAGATTTTATCTGGAAATAAGGAGAAACTTTCTGACAGTGAGATCAATCAACCAATGGAACAGAAGTTGCCTTCAGAAGTTGTAGAAGCTTCATCACTTGAGACTTTCAAGAAGAGATTGGACTGTCATTTGTCAGAAATGGTATAGGGTCTCCTGCTTGGGTAGAGGGTTGGACTAGATCACCTACAAGGTCTCTTCCAGCTCTGATTATCTGTTATCTGTTATTTACTTTGCTTGTCAGAGGGTCTCAAAATTTGATGAAATGACTCCAGGACACTGCCACTGGGAGATCCTACCTAGAACTAAGGAGAAGCTCCCTGACAGTGAGAACAATGAACCAGTGGATCTGCTTGCCTTCAGAAGTTTTGGGGTACTGGAGACTTTAAGGAAGTGATTGGACAATGATTTTGTTCTGAAATTGTACAGAGCCACACACATAAACATGTGTAAGATCCCTTCCAATTTTGTTATTCTGATGTGGATCTCACCAGGGGTGGGCTGCTACTGATTCACCCCAGTTCAGGTGAACCCACAGCTAACTGGTGAATTTTGTGGCTGGTTTGGTGAACTGGAGTCCATTTATGCTCACACCAACTGCTTCAGTGGCTCCATGCAACCACCTCCTTCTCTGTCATCCCTTCTTCTATTGCCCTCATTCATTCCAAGCATTAGGCTCTTCTCCAGTGAGTCCTTCCTTCCTTCTCATTAGGTGGCCAAAGTATTTGAGTTTCATCTTCAGGATCTGGCCTTCTAAAGAGCAGTCAGGGTTGGTCTCCTCTTAGACTGACTGGTTTGATCGCTTTGCAGTCCAAGGGACTCGCAGGAGTCTCCTCCAGCACCGGAGTTCAAAGGCCTCCATTCTTTGGCACTCAGCCTTCAATTTTCCAATTTTCACAGCCATACATTGCAACTGGGAAACCATAGCTTTCAGTATACACAAGTTGTCTTGAAACACTTATATTTACAATTTTGAAACATACTTTTTGTAATATTTATAGATCTTAAGGTATTTTTCATAAGTGCAATTCTTATATTTAGGAATGATATCATGATTAGGAGACCTAAATCAATAAAGACTTTCTTAAACACTTAGGTATAACTGCTGTTGCACGACTGTGCTTTTCCTAATTTTGCACAATCTGGCTGTGCCACGAAGGCCACACAAGATGCTACCACCACAGCCAAGCCCCCACCTGAACAGAACACATCCCCAGCCAATCGGAACACAGACAACCCCCCAACCAATCATATCACAGCCAGGCCCCCAACCAATGAGAACACACCCCCAGCCAATCAGAACACAGCCAAGCCCCCACCCAGTCAAGTCGCACCCCCACTGGCATTTAAAAAGAAAAAACAGCTGCAAGCTCACATTACTCTGAGAAGGACAAAGCTGAAGACACAGGCCTGAAGATGATGAATGAGATTTTGTCGAAACGTCGCCAAAATGCTTCCAATTTTACGTGGGAGAAAATGCGAATAACCAAAGATCCATATATATATATATATATATATATATATATATATATATATATATATATATGTGTGTGTGTGTGTGTGTGTGTGTGTGTGTGTGTGTGTGTGTGCGCGCGTGTGTGTGTGTGTGTGTGTGTGCTGTTTAGCTTCCTTCGGGTATTATCCCACGTCATTGTAGTTCTGTTAAAGTTGTTGCAACGTTTCAGCAGAATCTCATCTGCCATCCTCAGGCTTCTGTATAGAGTTAGTTCCTGGTTTAAAATTTGATGTTTGTGCATGTGTGTGTGTATGTATGTGTGTGCGCGTGTATATATATAGATAGATATTTGTTTTCTTAAGTTTTCACGGGTACTTACATGTATGCTGTTCAGCTTCCTTTGGGTATTATCCCACGTCATTGTAGTTGCGCTTTTAAAGTTGAAGCAACGTTCCGACGAACACAATGCACAAGCCTGATGATGGCAGATGAAATTCTGTCAAAACGTTGCTTCAACTTTAAAATCACAACTACAATGACGTGAGATAATACCCAAAGGAAGCTGAACAGCATAGATATAAATATAAATATATAAATATAAATATATATTTTCTTAAGTTTTCGTGGGTACTTACATGTATGGTATTCAGCTTTGTTCGGGTATTTTTATTTAAAAAATCTCCACACCACAAGCCAGGCTAACACATGGGCACAAACAGACTCCCCCTGATACCTCCAGCTCAAACACACCCCAGCAAGGCCCCCAGATGAAACCTAGCTTCCTAATAGATGATAGCCATCCGTTTCCTCAGAGCCAAGCTGCACTAAAAGCCTCCAATACAGGAACACAATGTTGCCAGCCAATCAAGACACAAAAAAAGCCACAAAACAGACAGAAGATATTAGAAACACCAATCAAGCAGAACACAGCAAACTCCAAGACCAATAAACACAGACCAAAACTCCCAACCAATCAGGATGAAGAAAAAACCATTCTGGCATAGCAGTAGGCTAGCCCCAAATTTAAAACAGAAACGGCTGTGAAAGTCTGACTCACAGATGGACACAATACAGAAGCCTGATTATGGCAGATGAGATTCTGCCGAAATGTTGCTACAACTTTAAAAGCACAACTATGATGACTTGGGAAAATACCAGGACAAAGTTGAATACCATACATACATGCATACATACATACATACATACATACATATGAAAGAGAGATAAATGCACATTTTATGCACTTCTATCTAATGCAGACGAATGCAGGAAGTGAACATTTTTGTTAATAAGCAATGGAAGTATTATGGCCCATAAATAACTTGACATGTCCATCCTTACTTTTTGATTTTTTTTTTTTAAAGGGAAAGAAAATGGGAGGAGAGATCAAATAGAGCTTTTGAGACAGAAGCTTGGAGGCAGCAAAATAGATTTCATATTTTCTTTATTGTTATTGTTGAGCATAGAGACCAACGCCATGTCTATCAATAGAGCTTATGGCACTTTAGAGCAGGGGAAAATGCAATCAATGGAGCCTGTCTTGAAATCTAAGCTTTCAGACTGAAAATATATGCCCCACACATATGTACACACACTACACTTTATATGTGGGGGATTGTGAAAAAGCTGAACTGAGAAACAATAGATTAAACAGTACAAAAGTGTTAGTACCACTTTATACTGCTCTGGTAAGATCACACTTGGAATAATGCACTGAGTTCTGGTCACCATTATAGGAAAAAAAAAGATATTGAGACTCTAGAAAGTATGCAGAGAATAACAACAAAGATGGTTAAGAAGATGGTGACTTGATATTTTTGATGAATGGCTGCAGGAACTGGGTTTGTCTAGTCTAATGAAGAGAAGGACAATGATTGCAATCTTTGGATATTTGAGGGGCTGCCACAAAGAAGATTGAATCAAGCCATTCTCCAAAGCACCTGAAGGCAGGAGAAGAAGCCATGGATGGAAACTCACCAAGGAGAGAAGCAACCTAGAACTAAGGAGAAACTCCTTAACAGTGAGAACAACTCACCAGTGAAACAGTTTGCATTCAGAAGTTGTTGGTCTTGGATAGGATTGGACAGTCATTTGTCAGGGAATGGTAAAGGATCTCCTGCCTAAGCAAATGTTTGAACAGAAGACCAGCACAATTCTAGGCTGCATAAACAGAGGGATAGAATCAAGATCAGGTGAAGTGTTAATACCACTTCTTAATTCTTGGTAAGGCCACACTTCCAGTTTTGGTCATCACAATGTAAAAAAGATGTTGAGATTCTAGAAAGTGTGCAGAGAAAAACAACAAAGAGGATTAGGAGACCAGAGGTTAAACATACAAAGAACTATTGCTGGAATTGGATATGTCTTGTTTAATGAAAAAAGAGGTCTACTTGAGACCTGATAGTTGTGTTCCAATATCTCAGAGGCTACCACAAAGAAGAGGGAGTCAAGTTATTCTCCAAAGTACCTGAAGGCAGGACAAGAAGCAATAGGTGGAAACTAATCATGGAGAGAAGCAACCTAGAACTAAGGAGAAACTTTCTAACAGTGAGGACAATCAACCAGTGGAACAGCTTACCTCCAGAAGTTGTGTGTTCTCCATTACTGGAGGTTTTTAAGAAGAGGCTGGACAGCCACTTTTCTGAAATGGTATAGGGTCTCCTGCTTGAGCAGGAGGCTGGACTAGAAGACCTCCAAGGTCCCTTCCAGCTCTATTCTGATTGGATTCTGATGGATTGAAATTGAGAAATAGTGATCTAGAATAATTAGGACCACAACTAAAATTAGAATACCATCCAAGTGTTCTCGATTTTTGACCATAATTGTATAGGTAGTCCTAAACCTACAAAAATAATGAGGACAAGAATTTCTGGGTGCCAAACATCAAATTTTGATCACATGACCTTTTGGATGCTATAACAATGGGAAATGCAAAATTCATTGCTCAAATAAGTCCTTTGCACACCAGAGTTTTTAGAACAGCATTCATTGATAGCAAGCATTTTTTCTTTGTATTAGATGTGCAGTTGAAATAAAAAATAATTAAAAAAGAGCAGCTGAAACAAGACTGAATCAGCTACCAATGTAAATAAAGGATAATTTTGATTATGCAGTTGGTTTCTTCACTACTACAGGAAACCAGAGAGGCAAACAATGATATTTAAAAAAAAAAAATCACAATAAACCTGTTGCATGCATAGTACAGTTCCTTTTAACACTCCATGGGATGGAGGGCTCTTATTAGTGTGATGTTAAATAGCTTGGAAAATTAATTTCCTTATAACAGAGATGTCTTAAAAACCTTGCTAGGCAGAAAATCAATTTATGTGACAGATGTAGTTCTTTATCAGGAATTTCTTCAAGGGGAGAAAGCTGACTAGGAAAACTAACATGCATAACATATACAGTTTAGATGTTTAATTTCCATTATTAAAGCTGGTGTGAATGGTGGCTTTGTGAATGGCGTTCAACATGACTTTCTGGGAATGCATTCTTGGGCTCTTTAGAACCTTAGGTTGTTTGAACATCTCAAGTTCAAAAGAACATCAACACATTAGACTGGTCTAACCTGACACAATAATAGAGGTGAAAAGGACCATGTAGATCTTCCAGTCCAACCCCTTGTTCAAGCAGGAGACTCTAAACCATTCCAGACAAATGGTTGTCCAGTCTCTTCTTAAAAGTCTCCAGTGATGGATCACCCACAACTTCTGGAGGCAAGTCATTCCATTGATAGATTGTTCTTAATGTCAGGAAATTTCTCTTTAGTTCGAGTTTGCTTCTCTCTTTGATTAGTTTCCATCCACCACTTCTTATCCTGCTCTCTTATGCTTTGGAGAATAAGTTGACCTCCCTCTTTTTTGTGGCAACCCCTAGAGACATTGGAAGACTGCTATTATATCACCCCTAGTCCTTCTTTTTGTCAAAACTAGACAGACAGAATTCCTGCAACTATTCTTTGTATGTTTTAGCCTCCAGCCCCCTAATCATCATTGTTGCTCTTCTCTGCACTCTTTCCAGAGTCTCAACACCTTTTCATACAATGCTGTGGCCAAACCTGGACTGGGATATTCCAATTGTGGTCTTACCAAGGCCTTATAAAGTTTTTTATAAAGGCCTTATAAAGTCTCCATCTGCCTCCTAGGGACCTTGCACTATCATGATGTTGGCTTCAAACTCCTGGTAATAAATATCAAGTCTGTTTGCAAACTAATAATAATAATTTACAATGTTTCATCTTCTATTCTGGATGTATTATTGTGTTTCTATTTTACTGAAGTTTTACTGCATAGTGTGGGTGATTTCTACATGGCTATTTTAACTGGGAAAGGACAGCTATGAATCTTGTAAATAAATAAAATGCAGCTAGCCACGAACATAAATCTGGAAATTGAATTAAATAAACAAATAGTTTATTAGGAGGTGTGCAAAAGGGATAGATAGATAGATAGATAGATAGATAGATAGATAGATAGATAGATAGA
>BLBF01000080.1:5369208-5384878 GCA_015471245.1 Laticauda colubrina | reverse complement strand
GAGGAGGAGGAGGAGGAGGAGGATAGGAAAGTTTAAAGGCATTTGTAATAGGATGGATGAAAACCTAAGGATAATTTTAAAAAAATAGCAATTGTGAATATTGCTATTCTGCAATTGTGAATATTGTGAACAATATTTATTCAATATTGTGAATAAAAATTGTGAATATTGCAATTGTGAAATGCAGCAGAAAGTGAAAATAAATAAATAAATGAACTGATAGATGCAGCTGTCTGGGCAAACGGAAAATTTCTCGAATGCTAAGTTGGAGTTGAATTATTAGCTGTGCAGGTCTCCCTTTTCCTTCGCTGGAGTTATTGCCCTTATAAACACTGACTTTAAAATTAAATATTGGTAAATCTAATTGTCTCCTTTGAAGTGGAACCTCAACTTGCTGTATCTTGGAGCCAAAACAGAGAGGGAGGGAGGTAGAAAGAGAAAGAGAAGAGAAAGAAAGACACCGATTATGAAATGGATCCTTAGCTTACCAAGGATACTTTTTTTTTAAAATCCCCCTCTTTTCGGTAATCAGCGTTTGAAATGTGGAAATAAATTGGGATGTAAAAATGTTTGCTTGGTGTATTTTTCCCCCTTTGGTGACTCGTTTTTTTAAACTTGGCAGGGGAACCCAAGTTGTGCCACGTTATGACTGAGGAGGTTTTGGTATGTATGATGTTACTCCTGTCTATCTCCAGGGGATTAATACATTTTAACATATATATTTACTGCTTAAGAAGAAAACAATGCTCAAGGAGTGTGATATGCAATCAACATTCAGTTGGAGTTTTAATTACTTTCGATGACACCAAGACTGAACTCCAAGCGAGGACAGACAGAGAGTTTCACGCCTCAAACATTTTATTAGTTTATCAAAATATAACGTACAGAATTGCAAAGAAATGTGTGTGTGTGTGTGTGTGTGTGTGTGTGTGTGTGTGTGAGCTCAGTGTTGTGGTCCGCCAGCAGCCTGCAGAGACAGCAGCAGAGTTGGACAGTGGGGAGGAACATGGGCTAGCCAAGCAGTGTGGGGAGGATTTAGACGAGGGTCCTGTGTTTGATACAGAGATGGGGCCAAGGCCATCTGAGAGTTATGTGCTGAGTCTGGAATTTCCAGAATCTGACAGAAGCGAGGCAGAGAAACAAGGGGAGCCTGTTCCCAGTGCGTGTATGCACAGAGCTGCCAGAAGACAAGAACAGTTAAAACAAAAGGGGTGACTCAGGGGTCAGGCTTGGAGGTGATTGGCCCTCCCATAAGACATAAAGGAGGAGCAAAGGGACAGGAACCTATGCAGAAAGCAACTTTTTTCATACTGGTCTGTTTGAAACCTGAAGCTCTGTGTTGAATTTGTGCTCCGGTTGGCCTTGTATAACTCATTGGACATTTAGTCATTGGCAATATTTCAAAGAAGATAAAGGTGCGTGCTTATCAGACTTATCCTGAAGGACTTTGGCAGACTTCCATGGGACTATTATAAATTGTTTGAGACTCATTACGGGCTGTGAATGACTAAAATTCACAGTTTTTGAAATAAAGGAAAAAAGAGGATTTTGGGACTAACATGTGTCTGTTAGTGTCTCAATAAGCCTTGGTCAGAACACTCAATACCCATTTCTTCGCTATGAAACTTTGTGGTTGGGCTTAGTTTTTGGAGAAGAAAATAAGAGAGGCGGGGGAAATCAGTCTCTTCCTACCAGTATTCATCTGGCTAGTGTCCTGTCAATGTGTGAAAGAGTTGAAGGCTGTTTGGAAAGTGAAACAGTATTTATTGTGTGAACAAGGAGACAGTAAGGAGCCTGGGCATGGCTTAGCTCAACTGTTCTGTACTAAAGCTGGTTGCTGCTCTGAAACTGAAACTGAAACTCCTCTCCTCTGCTTGTGTTTTGCAGGTGGAGTGGGGGAGTAGAACTCCTTAGCATCAGAGCATGTTAATAATAATGATATAGGAAACACTAATGTTCTGATTGTCGTTTCAAAAAATCCTTTCTTAGTGAGCACCTAGAAGCCAAGAGGAACATATGTGCCAAATTTCAAGTTTGTACGTTTTATGGTTCTGGAGACTATGTGATGATGTGTGAGTGGTATTTCACTTATATATATATAGATATATGGATAGTCCTTATGCAACTACAATCAAGCCCCAAATTTATGTTGCTAAGTGGGACATTTGTTAAGTGAGCAAAACATTATAGAGTCTCCTATTTTGGCAGGGGGTTGAACTAGAAGACCTCCAAGTTCCAACTTTGTTATTTTGTTACATGTTAGATGTAAAGTGGACCAGATACAAAAAAAAAAAAAATCACCAATGTACAAAACAATATAACAATCTTCAGGTAGCCCTCAAGTTACGACCACTAGGGATCCCCAAAAAATATGTTGCTAAGTGAACCATTTGTTTAAGTGAGCTCACCCCATTTTATGACTTTTCGAGCCACAGTTGTTGCAGTGGTTAAGTTAGTAACCTGGTTGTTAAATGAATCAGGTCGCAAAAGCGGAACATGTGATCCTGGGCCACTGACATCATCATAAAGTTGGTTTTGAGTTGGTTGCCAAATGCCTGAATTTTGATCATGTGACCCTAGAGATGCTGCAACGGTCATTAAGTGTGTAAAAAAGTCATTAAGCCATTCTTTTCAATGTTGTTGTAAGTTACAATAGCCATGAAGTGAACTGTTGTAGGCTGAAGACTACTTGTAAATAAGGGGAAAATACAGGACAAGAAGGGGAAGAAAAGAAGGAAAGCATTGACTTCTGACTCCCTTTGATGCAGTTGTTCTGACCCAAACCCTTTTCCAATAAAACAAACATGAACCAAAGGGAACAGAAACCTTTTCATGATTCTTACGAATCCCCAGTTAAAAGGCTGCTGCAAACTAATTAACTTTGACAAGCACGAGCCACACCAAAACTGTGCAAGGCTGCCAAGAATAACAGATAAGGTTACCTTGAAATATTTTGCAACACAAGAGTCTTCAAATACCAGCTAAGATACTGCAATGTCCACGAGGCTGGATTTTCAAAAAGTCTTTGCTTCCTGCAAAGAATGCTCCTTTCATTATTTCCTGGCTTTTATTTTCTTGAAGGAGGAGCCATGACCTTGCAGCCTTACTCCTGAGTTGTCTGTGCTTCTGTGATTGTTCTTTCCTCTGAGCAATCCTCTGTGCCACATGCACTTGGCACAGGCTCCTCGGGAACCTCCTCATCACTGCTGCCAGCTCCCACAATCCCTGAAGGCAGCAGTCCACTCACTAATGGTCCTGGCCCCTCATCTGAGTCCTCACTCTCCTTAGCCATCCTCACCTGCTTTCAACTAACCACAACAGCAGTAGAATAAGATAATAACATACAATTTCAACTTTTTACTTTTATATAATCATATATTCTGGTCAAGTCAAGTCAAAAACTGCAGAGAAGAGCAACTAAGATGATTAAAGGCATGGAGACAAAAGCCTATGAAGAACAGTTGCCAGATTTGGGTATGTCCAGTCTAGATTAAAAAAAAAAAATAGAACTTGGGGTGACATGATAGCAACATTCCAGTATTTGAAGGGCTGCCACAAAGAAGAGAGGATATCAAATCATTTTCCAAAGCACTGGAGAGCAGAACAAGAAACAATGGATGGAAACTCATCAAGGAGAGAAGCAACCTGGAATTAAGGAGAAACTTTCGAACAGTGAGGACAATTAACCAGTGGAACAGCTTGCCAACAGAAGTTGTGGGTTCTTCATCATTGGAAGAGTTTAGGAAGAGACTGGACAGTCATTTGTCTGAAATAATATAGGCTCTCCTGCTTGAGCAGGGGGGTTGGACTAGAAGACTTCCAAGCTCCCTTCCAGCTTCTATTCTGATTCTGATTACCCTCCGTCTCTTTTCAGAAGTGGCTGCTAGGAGGAGAAGGTATTGCAAGATTGACTGGGAAACAGTCACAGAACATTGCAAATTAAGATCACGTGACCACAGCAGTAGCACTATGGCAGCAAGTATTAATGAAGGAAACTTTCAATTCCTTAGGAGTGGTGCATTCCAGATTTTGGATACATTCTGTAAGTTAGGTCATTTGAAGTGCCTTAATTTAAAACTTAAGGCCCTGTCACACTGCTCAACAGATGCAAAACATTTGTAAAAAGGATACAGCGGACGAGAAAAATGTTCCATCCGTTGTTATCCGCTCTCAAAAGGGGCAAAAATTTGCATAACCAGAGCGGATAACACGGAAAGGAACTGATGGGGGGAGGACGCAGACCAGATGGAAAACGGATGCAGAGCGGAAGCCTAGCGTATGAGAGCAGATGGCACATCCACTAGGCTTCTGGGGGACCTCAGCAAAGCGGACACGGAACGGATGAAGCAGATGCACAGCGGATGCTCAGTGGAAGCCTAACGGATGCCTAGCGTTAATTGCACATGCGGGGAGGATGCATTGCATAAGCCCCACGGATATAAGGGAAGCAGCTCGGAGCAGGTCACCATTCAGAGGAAAGACCTGCTGCCGGACGGATTGACAGCCTTGCCTACCCTGCCTGCAAGCCTTGCTGCAAGCCTTGCTGCCAGCCTCCCTGCCAGCCTTGCTGTCTGCCTGCCGGCCAACCTTGCTGCCAGCCAATCTGCCTGCCAGCCTTGGTGCCTGCCTCCCTGCAAGCCTTGGTTCCTGCCTTCCTGCCAGGCTTGGTTCATGCCTGCCTGCCAGCCTTGGTGCATGCCTGCCTGCCAGCCTTCCTGCAAGCCTTGGTGCCTGCCTGCCTGCCAGCCTGCCTGCCAGCCTTCCTGCAAGCCTTGGTGCCTGCCTCCCTGCCAGCCTCCCTGCCAGCCAGCAACCCCACAACCATGGGGAAGAACAGAAAGCCTCAGCCATCTGCTGCCAGCCCTGACAAGACAGGGCCACCATCCCACCCCCTGGCCCTCACTCTGGTTCTGCTGAGGCTTCTGTAGCATGGGCTTGCTCTTCTGGGGCTGGAGCTTCTGCTGCTTATGCTTCTGGAGGAGCTGATGATGTGGGGGATCAGACAAGCACTCCAGCACCAGCCACCTCCATAGCACCTGGACCCTTCACCCTTGAGACTGAACGACCAAGAGGAGTGCCAGAGACTCATTTTTGTTTTATAGCTTCTTGTTAATAAAGTCTATCTTTGATTCACACACTTGCTTCATTTCTTTTTTTTAATAAAGTCTTGGTGGAAACTTTTAGAAATGGTTTAAGCCGTTGCAGGCTTGAGGGATGGGTTAAGATAGCAGTGGGATGGGCAGGGATACCTGTGGGATGTGTAATAGCTGTGGGATGGGTAAGGATAGCAGTGGGATGGGTAAAAGCTGTGGGATAGGTAAACCTCCAGTGCAAGCATAGTGGGACTGGATGGTCCACCCTCCCAGGTGCCACATCTATGGCCCTTAATTATCAATAATAATGTAATCAATCATCCACACATGTCAACATAAACACAACTCTTTATTAATGCCCTCTTCATTGTAGGACCGCTCAACATACATGGCACAACCTCATCAGTGTTATGCCACAGGCTCAAGGAAGCATCCATTAACCATCTATCATCCTGTCTTGCCACTCCACTGCTCCAGCTGGGAAGTTGCACCAGTGTCTCAGGAGGTTGCGCTGCTTCTTCCCTTCATGTGAGGCTCTGTTAGGGCCTTGCACATTCTCAGTGTCTATCAGATTTTGCCCTTGCCTCCATTCCCCAGGCTCCATGTCCCCATTGCCTTGCTGGAGGTCCACGAGCCTGTTCTGCAAGACTGGGTAGCAGGTGCGCATGAGATTGTGCAGGATGCAGCAAGCTTCCATGATCCTCCTGACGGTCTCTGGGCAATGCTGCATGGTGGTGAGAAGTACCTGGAACCTGTTGGCCAGGATGCCAAAGGCGTTCTCCACCACCCGCCTTACCCTGGATAGCCTGTAGTTGAAGATCCTCTCTTCATGGGTGAGGAGTCTGGAGGTGTAGGACTTCATGAGGTAGGTTCTGAGGGAGAAGGCGTCATCCCCCACGATGAAGTAGGGCACATCTTGTGTGTCCTTGGGCAGGGGTTCTGGATCTGGGAAGCCCATGATGAGGTTGCCTTCCAGCTCCTCCTTGAGGTGACTGGCGTTGTATACCTGGGCATCTGAAGATGAGCCGTTGCCTGAAGCATTGATGTACATGAACTTGTAGTCAGCATCGACCATGGCGAAGAGGATGATGCCAAAGAAGCCCTTGTAGTTGAAATAAGTGGACCTTGACTTGGCTGGCGCTTTGCAGGCCACGTGCTTCTCATCTATGGCTCCAACAGTGTGGGGGAAGTTCCACTTCTGATACCACTGCTCTGCAACTTTCTTCCATCCTTCTTCAGTGGAGGGGCACTGGAGGAGCTCCTCCATGTATTCTTCGATGATGGCCTGCGCCACTTCTCTGACCACAATGCTGGTGGTGTTGTGTGGCACCCTCCAGCCATACTGCATGCTCCTGTAGGTGGTCCCTGAGGCCAGGTGGCACAGGGTGAGTGCTACTTTGAGCTCAGGGTCCAGGCTGGGCCGGAAGTTGGTGTTTGCCTTGGTCAACCTGGGTGTCAGCCGCTGCACAACTTCGTCAAACATGGCTGGAGGCATCCTCATGAAGTTCTGGAACGCCCGAGTGTCTTCGCTCCTGAGCTCCACCATCAGCTTGTTGTACAGTCCATCTTCTGCTCTTCTGGCAATCCATCTTTGGACCCAGACACTTCTTGGCTGCCTCTTTTTCTTCCCGTAGTAGAGTTCACAGAGCCTTTAGATGGCTTCGCACTGTTGCAGAAGGATGGTAGTTGCCAAAAGGACTTTGTTACGATCCACGGTGGACATGACTAGATGCTGTGGAAGAGCAAGAGTCAGATGAAGGCTGCAGAGGTCTGCACCACAGGGCTGCTGGTCTGAAAGTGAGATCCAGGTGAGTTGCTCCCCCTTTTTTATAGGCAGTATAGGTTTTCCCCTAGGTGTCCCTTTGCATCCTCTAGGCATCCTCTAGACATCCTTAATATCCGAGATAAGTCCCCTCTGGGAACGTTTTTTGTTTTAAATGCTTTGTTTTCATTCTGCATCCACTAGGCATCCGTTCTGCATCCGTTCCGCATCTGTTCCGCTTCCTCCCTGAGTCCGTTTACCGCTGGAGTCGATGGAGTTGCACGGTTGCACAGCGGATGCCTAGCGGATGCCTAGCAGATGCAGAACGGATGAATTGGATACATTTTCCGCTCAAAAGTTTTGAGCAGTTCAAAACTTTCTGAGCGGATTAAACGTCAATAAATGGATGCTGGACGGATAGAGAGGATGAAAAACGGAGGCAGTGAGTACAGAACAGATGCATGGTGTTAATCAATGGATGACAAGTGTTTTTCTCCGTTTTACATCCTCTTTCCATCCGTTGGTGCAGTGTGACAGGGGCTTTAGAATGCACCACTTCACACAATTAAAAGTCATGATAATGATAGCTTTAGTAATACTTAGGTGGAATTCAACTCACAAAACTCCACTGCCAGTATGCTGGTTGGGAAATTCTGGGAACTGGAGTTCACATGTCTGAAATTCACTGAGGTTGAGAAACACTAGCCTAATTAATCAAGCAGTGAAAAAATTGCTCCAAACGCACCAGTAAATTTTAATTAACTGCATGAAAAGCAACTATTCATTAATTCCTGGGAGTAACCTGAACCCTGAGTACTCTTTAGCAAGAATAGAATAGAATAGAATAGAATAGAATAGAATAGAATGGAATGGAATGGAATGGAATGGAATGGAATGGAATGGAATGGAAGGGAAGGGAAGGGAAGGGAAGGGAAGGGAAAGGAAGGGAAGGGAAGGGAAGGGAAGAGAGCTAGAAGGGACCTTTGAGATGTTCTATTCCAGCCTCCTACTCAAGCAGGAGAAGCTATACCATTTCATACAGGTAGCTATCCAGTCTCTTGTTAAAAACCTCCACTGATGGAGCACCCACAATTTCTGCAGGCAAGCTGTTCCACCAGTTAATTGTTAACAATATAGACCATGTTTTCTCTAGGAGCCTTGCTTTGTATCCCAAATGCTAGATTTCCTAGTGGTCTCCTTTTCAAATTCTAACTTGATTCTTCATGGCAGATGGATGTCTCCTCTTCAATGCAGTCTTCAAAACATTGTTCAGAATCGAGTACCCTACTGACTTGAAAGTAACCATGCATCTGAATAGAACAGAATAACAAAGTTGGAAGGGACCTTGGAGGTCTTCTAGTCCAACCCCCTGCTCAGGCAGGAAACCCTATACCCCTTCAGACAAATGGTTATCCAATCTCTTCTTAAAAACTTCCAGTGTTGGATCATTCACAACTTCTTGATATGAGTTGTTCCACCGATTAATTGTCTTCACTGTCAGGAAATTTCTCCTTCGTTCTCTTAGTTGCTTCTCTCCTTGATTACTTTCCCCCCTTTGCTTCTTGTCCTACCTTCAGGTGCTTTATATTATAGCTCGATTCCCTCATCTTTGTGGCAGATCCTGAGACACTGGAACATTGCTATCATGTCTCTCCTAGCCCTTATTTTCATTAACCTAGACATAGTCAATTCCAGCAACCGTTCTTCATATGTTTTAGCCTCCAGTCCCCTTATCATCTTTGTCGTTCTTTTCTGCATTCTTTCTGGAGTCTCAACATCTTTTTTTACACTGTGGTGACCAAAACTGGATGCAGTATCCCAAGTGTGGTTTAAAATCACAGTTCAAGCAAGGCTTAAAATGATTTACATCAGAGGGAACCGACATCTTCATGTGTGGCACGAGACATAAAGTCAGGAACAGCTGTTGTAAGCATCTATTTCCTCTCCCAATGATGGCAGAGATGTTTTGCGGCAGCATGCAATCAAACCGACATTATCAATAATAGCAGTTTAATTGAAATGACCAATGCTGATGGGAAGTGATCTTTTGCTTTATTTTATATTCCCTCAATGACTTCCCCCACCTCCACCCCTTTTTTTTTTTTCAAAAGGGATACAGCCAGCCTGCATTAAGAGCCTGCCATAAATTTAACATGGGATTCCGAAGTGTTTCTGAAGTCCGTAGTAAATTTAAGGCCATGGATCGGGGGAACCCAGGGGAAAAAACCTGTTACTTTAGCTCCTTCTCGAAGCATAAAATTCAGCAAAAATTCAATAGCACTGTCAAAATGCCAGAGGCAGGTCGATACGTTGAACAGGAAGTAGGGACACACCAAGGAGTAGAGGAGAGTGAAGGGAGGACAGATTGTAGCTCCAGAACCCACCTTCAATGATTTGTTACCTTTACTTTTCCTTAGTTCAGGTAATGCCTTGCAATGGACACAGAATAATCGCGTGTTGCAGTTAGATGAATGAGGTGATAGCCGGAGGGCTATGATAAAGGGACTATATACTTAGTTTTATATGTATTGGCAGCAGTGAGGATTGTATTTGCACAATACTGGAAAAATGAGAACACTCCATCAGATGAGGATATAACTTGGAAAATTAGAATAGAATAGAATAGAATAGAATAGAATAGAATAGAATAGAATAGAATAGGTCACTAACCAACTTGCAAGAATCTTGTGTGTTGTGTTGTGATGGTATGAATAGAATAGAATGGGTTGGAATGGGATGGGATAGGATGGGGTGGGTTGGAATAGAGTAGAGTAGAATTCTTTATTGGCCAAGTGTGATTGGACACACAAGGAATTTGTCTTGGTGCAAATGTTTTCAGTGTACATAAAAGAAAAAATACATCCATCAAGAGTCAAGAATCATAAGGCACACTACTTAATAATAGTCATAGGGTACAAGAAGAAATTGAATCATACTGGACTGTGCAGAGATGGATAGACTGACATTAAAAATAAAGGACAAAGAAGATACAGAATATTACTCAACATGGGACAGATTTTATGAGGGGTTAGAGATAAGAACAGGGGCGGCTGCTAGGGGTTCGCAGGGGTTGACGAGAGCCCTTAGCTAAGATTCTGTGCAGTTCGGAGAACCCCCAAATCACAGTCCTGGCTGGCCCCACCCACCCCTCCCCTCCCCTCCCAGGAATCCCCACATGGCCTGTTTTGGATGCAGGTAAGTGCAGGGGGTGTGCAGAGGCTCGGGGAGGGTGAAAAATGGGCCTCCCAGAAGTTTCAGAGAGCCTCTGGAGCCTGGGGAGTTTCCCAGGGACCAGAAATCACAAACTCCTGTTAATTGGCCCAAAATCACCCAGGGACTACAACTCACAGTCTCCTGGTGATTTCTCGTATATTTTGCTGTCTCTCAGTATCGCTACATCTGCTACCCAGACATTTTGTTTTAACTTTCATAGTGCAAACGAAACTTTAAAAAGATCTGCTTAGGACACTTGGTTGCAACAAACATCTTCAAGCCATGTGAGGCCCAGGAGAAATATCTTCACTTTCTGACCCACGTTCTATGAAAAAGCATTCCATCCCCACAACCCTGTTAACTTTTTATAATGGTGCTCAAACCCTGATTGTTTCCTCAAGCTTGTGGGGTAAGGAGTGAGCAAACCCCATCTGTTACTTGGTCTATTGCTAGTGCATTTATTTCCAATTACAACCTCTGGCACATAATGTATCGATTGTTGCTGAATTTCTGTTTTAATTACATTGAGTTGTTTTGATGTTTCTTGATTTTATATTCATTGTCAACTGCCCAGAGTCAGAATAATGAGTTGGGCAGGCATATAAATTATTTAAATAAACATACAAACAAGGAAATAACTACATAATTTTGGGGGGATTAGCGTGGGGGTGAGAGGGATGACAGAGTGTGTGTGTGAGTATTTATGGACTTGGTATAAGGAGTCACTAAACTTTGAAATGAGGTATAACCAACTCAATAAATTAGAATCTGATGTTCTAGGGCAAGGGTCTTCAAACTTGTCAAGTTTAAGACTTGTGGATTTCAACTCCCAGATTCTTGAGCTAACATAACTAGAGGAGGAATTGTGGGAATTGAAGTCCACAAGTCTTAAAGTTATCAAGTTTGAAGACACCTGGTCTAGGGAAACACTGAAATTTTGGTGAGAAGCCAACATCAAATCTAAAACATAAGAATGGTTGCAGGCCTTGGGTTTGGCTAGTCTAGATAACAGAAGGACTGGGGGTGGGGTGGGGTGACATGACAGCAATCTGACAGTATTTGAGGGGCTGCCACAGAGAAGAGGGGGTCAAATTATTCTCCAAAGCCCTGAAGGCAGGATAAGATGCAATGGATGGAAACAAATGAAGGAGAGAAGCAACTTGGAACTTAGGAGAAACTTCCTGACAGTGAGAACAATTAACCATTGGAACAGCTTGTCACCAGAAGTTGCTGATGCTCCAATACTGGAGGTTTTTAAGAAGAGCCTCGAGGTACAGTTGTCTGAAATGGTATAGGGTCTCCTGTTTTTTTGGGGGGAGTAGATTGGAAGACCTCCAAGGTTCTTTCCAGCTCGATTCTGATTCAGACTGAATGGTGGAGATAGGAGAATTTAATATTCCTTGCAATACTCTGGTCATTTGCACTCTTTTTGAGAGTTGTTGAGGCCACTTGGAGTTTTACCGGTGCCCTCAGGACCATTTGGGTATTGTAGATGACTGCAAGGAACATAAATCCTTCCAACTCTGCACAATCCAGTCAGAACTGAAGAAGCTTCTTGGATGAGAAGTGAAATGTCTTCAAAGTCAAACAAATGAAGTCCAGTTGGCTTTGGAATAAAGTTGGATGACTGATAGATAGATAGATAGAGATAGATGATAGATGACAGATAGAAATATTTATTTATTTATTATTTGTCAATTGCTTGCAAGATAATAGGTATAAGTAAAAACATAGTTATGAATACATGGATACATATAAGATAAATTAAAAAAATAAAAGAAACAATAGGACAAGGATGGTAGGCACGTTGGTGCACTTATTCAGGCCCCCTACAGACCTCTTGGGAAAGGGGTGAGGTCAATAGTAGACAGTGTAAGGTTAAAGTTTTTGGAGTTTGGGGAAGAAACCATAGAGTCAGGTAGAATATTCCAGACATTGACCATTCTGTTGCTGAAGTCGTATTTCCTGCAATCGAGTTTGGTGTTGTTTACCTTGAGTTTATATCTATTGTGTGCTCTTGTTATGATTGAAGCTGAAGTAGTTATTGACAGGTAGAACATTGCAATGTATGATTTTTATATACCATACTTAGATCAGACCTAAGACAGCGTAATTCAAGGTTTTCTAGGTCTAGAATTTCAAGTCTGGTGGCATAAGCTATTCTGCAACGAACAGAGGAGTGGAGACCTTTTCTTATGAAATCTTTCTGGACTTTCTCAACGGTGTTAATAACAGATAGATAAACAAACAAGCACATACATACATACATATGTATATAAATAAGCAAATAAACAAGCAAGCAAGCAAACAAGCAAACAAATAAATACTCACCCTGTCTCAATTTGCACTATGCTTGACTTGTTTTTTGTTTTTTTGTTTTTCCTGGTGGGCACCTCAAGCAACTGTTCCAGCACACCGCTTCCACATAAGAAACAAATTTATTTCCTCATGAAATGATGGCCTTCCTTTATTGGCAACAACTCATCCTTTTAATTTTACAGCTGGTTTACCAGTTATTATCTCTGTTTTCCCCGTGCATGAGGGAAAACACACACACACACACACACACACATAAACACACAAAGAGGAAGATGACCGTTTCAGGAGGCTTACCATCTCCTCCAAGAATTAGCAACTCTTTCAAACTGATGGAAGAGGGGAGAAATGCCTTTGGTGGATTGTCTCAGGCAGATTTAGAAAAAACACCTGCCCAGGTCTACCTTTGAGACTTGCTGTCATTTTTGACACATATTCAGGACAGGAGCCTACAAAATATTTCTTCCTGACTTTGCAGTTTGGCTGTGACAAATTCTTCCTCCCTCCCATTTTTCCTTCCTTCCTTCCTTCCTTCCTTCCTTCCTTCCTTCCTTCCTTCCTTTCCCCACCCTCCCCTTTCCCTTTTCCCCTTCCTTCCTTCCTCCTTCCCTTTTTTCTTTTTCCTTCCTTTTTTCTTTCCTCCTTTACTCCCTCCCTCCTCCCTTTCTCACTCCCTTCCTCACTCCCTCACTCCCATTTTAGCTTCCTTCCTTCCTTCATTCTTTTCTTTCTTCCTTCCCCTTTCCATTTTCCTTCCTTCCCCCTCCTCTCTTCTTCACTCCCTCACTCCCATTTGACTTCCCTCCCTCCCTCCCTCCCACCCTCCTCCCTCCTTCTCCCTCTCCTTCCCTTTCCCTTTCTCTCTCTCTCTCTCTCTTTCTCTCTGTATTTGTCTTCCTTTTCCAAAAGATATTAAAACATAACAAAACACACTTTCTCTTTTGCATATGAAGGGATGGAGATTTGAAAAAGCCAAGAACATAATTTTTCTTGGTATAAGAAGCAGCTCAGGATCCTCTACCTGTATTATAGGATGCAAATATATATAAAAAAATTTCTCTACAACAAAGCAAAAGGGAAGTCACTTTTGTCCTTGTCCAAAAAAAATGTCTCTTCTATTTTCTTTGATGTCTTAACTAAAAAAGGGAATGCAACATGGGTCTTGGGGCTCTCCCTTTTCACAGTGAGACTCTACTTTATCAGAGTAATAAATTGCTTTTAAATGATTTTCCAACTTATTGGGAAAGGTAAACTGAGGCAGGACCTAGGGTCAGATTTGGCTGTCAAGACAGTAAGAAGAAAAGCCAAGATATCAATTTGATTTTAAAAAACACACATTTTAGTTGGTGACAGAGCATCTACTTTCAAAATATCCAAGGGAGTGGGGTGTCTTGCCTCAACTTGGTGTGACACCAAAGAAGAAGTACTTCTCATCCAATTGCCAATAGCTGACTCTTCAACATTGGGATGGAAATAATGTCTTGATGAGTTTTGACTTGGGGAAATTTAGTCTGGACTTTTTGGACATCTGATCCATGAATATTTGAGCAATGCCTTAAGGTCATGAGATAACTGCCTGGGTTCTACAACTGAGAGAGAAGTCAAAATTTCTCAGAAGACACTTTTTCTTTCCTTGAGAAAATATATGGGATTTCTCTCTCTCTGGCTCTCTTCTTCATTCTCTCTCTCTCCCTCTCTTCTCTCCCTTCCTCTCTCTCCTCTCTTCTCTCCCTTCCTGCCTCCATCTCTCTCTATTCTCTGTCTCTCCCACTCTCTTCTCTCCCTCTCTTCCCCCTCTCTCCCTTTCTATTTTTTCCTTTCTTCTCTCCCTTTCTTCATCCCCCCCCTCTCCCTCTCTCCCTTTCTTCTCTTCCTCTATTTTCTACAGGGCTTGAGAGAGAGGGAGAGGGTAGGAGGCAATGGGGTTTCCTCTCCAATTAGATACTGGTGGTTTGTCATGTCATCCTACAGACATACGAGAATATCTGTAGCTGATGGTTGAATTAAGGAGTCCATGGTGCTTTCTGAGCTTGGTTGTTTCCTTTCCCTAAGGTAAGGACATCAGTGGTAGAAGTGGTCTTTGTGGGATGGGGAGGAGGATTGTGGGGTCCTTGGTACTCTCAGAGCCTGGTTGTTTTCTTACATATAACAATAGCAATACCACTTAGACTTATATACAACTTTACAGCCCTCTCTAAGCGGTTTACAGAATCAGCCTACAATCTGGGTCCTCATTTTACCGACCTCAGAAGGATGGAAGGTGGAGTCATCCCTGAGCTGGTGAGATTTAAACTGCCAAACTGCCAAATAATCAGCAGAAGTAGCCTGTAGTATCGCACTCTAACCACTGTGCCACCACAGCTCTCATTTCATTACCCAACGAGGTAAAATCATCAGGTCTAGAAAAGAGTGAGGTTATATCCCTTATTAGAGAAGATGTGGTTTGCCATGTCATCCTATCAATGGAAGATAATATTTGTAGCTCATGGTTGAACTGTAGGGTCCTTGGTGCTCTCTGAGCTTAGTTGTTTGCTTTCAGATGTTTCATTACCCAACTAGGTAAACATCATCAGTGCTCGGGAGGGTTGTTTCCTTTCTGATCAGATACATGTAGTTTCCCATGTCATCCTTCTCATAGAAGAGAATATCTGTAGCTCAGAGTTGAACTGTGGAGTCTGTGGTGCTCTCTGAGCTTGGTTCTTTGCTTGAAGATGTTTCATTACCCAACTGGATAATATCAGGGCCACCTTCACTAGCACTAATGAAATTTCCTGGTTGGGTCACAAAACATCTACAAAAAAACAGCCAAGCTCAGAGAACACCAAAGACTCCACAGATACTGTTTATGTTTACTACAGACAATTTAATGTTTATTATTTACCATGGACATGTTAATGGTTTGCATTTATTGCAGGTGTTTTATTGTTACTTATACTGGGGACATTTTAATTACTGTAAGCCATGATGAGTCCAATTAAGTGGGTGGCATATACATTTGATAAATAAATGCAGGCATAAATAACTGTTACATAGCATAGCAAAGAAATTGCAAGTGAAATAGACTGGGATGTAAAGAATGGCCAAATTTCCTCCTTCAACTAGAACTTTTTTTTTTTAATTTCATGATTGACCAAAATTCACTGAAAATTGTCTATCTATCCATCCATCTGTCCATTAGCTATCTATCTATCTAATACTTATCTACAGTATCCATCATCTATTTTCCATCTGTCTGTTTGTCTATCTATCTATCTATCTATCTATCTATCTATCTATCTATCTATCT
>BLBF01000080.1:5349606-5361336 GCA_015471245.1 Laticauda colubrina | reverse complement strand
TCTTCTCTTCTCTTCTCTTCTCTTCTCTTCTCTTCTCTTCTCTTCTCCACCCTCCCTCCCTGAATGTGTCCCCATCCATCCTACTCTACGATTGTATTTCTGAGGCTGATTTTAAACCATATAAAATCACATGAATCCAGACCAGAGGCATGAAATCATGGTATCAGAGGATTAGAAGGAACTACAAAGTACATCTCCTCCAACCCTCTGCCATGTCATCTGTGGGTGCCATCTGTCAAAAATGGTGTAGGGTATGCCTAAACAAGGGGTTAGACTAGATGTCCTACAAGGCCCCTTCCAAATCTGTTAATCCATATCAATATATGCAGACCAACGAAGGAATGAAGGAACCCCCTCCTTGAGAAGTGTCTGTTTAATATCTTCTCAAAACCTGCAGAAATAGAAAACCCAACCTCAATTGCTAGGCCATTCCACTTCACATGTATCTTATAAACCCAGTGGTTTTCCCATATGTTTCCATGAAATCCAGGTTATTGCATCTTAAATCTATTTTATCCATGGGACTCAGGATTTGCTCCAGACCATCTGCAGCATTCAAGTATATATTTTAAAAAAGTTTTCTTTTGGCAAAACATACTGGAAAATTGGGAAAAACACAAGGTTCCTGCTTTTGAATTTCTAGGGAGGAAATGGAAGAATTTTTGACATCAAAACGAGGTGATAATGTGGAATTGTTTCATAAGTCATATAGACTAAAAGGGAAGTGCCAGGAATGTTGAGGCTGTAGCTTGCTTCTTGCAATTCAGAACATAGAATAACAGAGTTGGGAGGGATCTTAGAGGTCTTCTAGTCCAACCCCTAGTTTAGGTCCAACCTTATTCCATTCCAGACAAGTGGCTGTCCAATCTCTCCTTAAAAGATTCCAGTGATGGAGCATCCACAACTTTTAAAGTCAAACACCCCACTGGTTGATTGTTTTCACCATTAGGAAATTTCTCCATATTCCTAGGTTGCTTCTCTCCTTTATTAGTTTTCATCCATTGCTTCTTGTCTTGCCTTCTGGTACTTTGGATAAGAGATTGATCTTCTCTTCTTTGTGGCACCCTCTCAAATACTAGAATACTGCTAACATGTCGTTCCTTGTGCTTCTTTTCACTTCTTCATTTCTTTGTATTTTTCCATACCTTTTCCTTTATATTTTCTTTCCCAAATAATTTTTTCCCTTAATAAGTTCTGCTTCCCTATTTACTTTCTTTGGCCTGGTCTTCACTGTTTCTTCTTTACAGAGTAATTTTATTTCAAAGTCCACTTTGGGGGACATGTTTTGAGTTGAAAACTGTTGCGAAGTCAGGGCAAGTGAAGATTTTGAAGTATCGGTGTATTCCAGTATATAATAGGAAAGCGTAAATTGGGTGCCTTCCAATCCAAATGTGAATGAAATTAATTTCTCACCCATCTCTAATTTTAACAAGACTCTCAGTATGAGGGTAATTGAATTTTTTTGCCTGAGAATGGAAAGCAGGCTTTTTAAAAATCTTCCTCCCTCTACCATAGTCACTCACGAGGACACAGACATCTGCCTGCAAAAGGAAAGGATGTGCCGCCAAGGAAAGAAATCCAAATAAGGACATTTTTTAAAAAAAGAAAGAAAAGAAATCAATATGAAGTGTCAGTACAGAAACATCATCTGGTTGCTTGAATATTAGGGCAAGTAGGTTTTTGGCAAGGAAAGACGAAAAATAAGGCTTTATTCAAAATGTGTATGTGCAAAATCTGGGAGGAGGAGGCGGAGGAGGAGGAAAAGCAGGAAGAAGAGGAGGAGGAAGAGAATAGGGAAGAGGATGAAGATGGATATGTGGTATTATTCACCTGAGGAAGAGAAGGAGGAGTAGCAGGGGAGGAAGAGGAGGAGGAAGAGGAGGAAGAGGATGGTGGAAGGAGGAGGAGAAGGAAAATGGGGAAAGTTGGGTATGTGGTATTATTCACCTGAGGAATAGAAGGAAAAGGAGGAGGAAGAAGAAGAGGAGGAGAAGCAGAGGAAGAGGAGGAGGAGAGGGAGGATGATGGGGGAGGAGGATGGATATGTGGTATCATTGATCTGAGGAATAGAATCAGAATGATTTTTCATTCCCTCAAATGTTAATGTAAAGCAGATTCTCCAAATATTCACATGCCCAGTTAGGTATATATGATTCAAAATAGCACTAGCAATAGCACTTCGCAGCACCTCATAGCCTCTCTATAAGTGGTTTACAGAGTCAGCCATTTGCCCTCAACAATCTGGGTCCACATTTTACCAACCTTGGAAAGAAGGAAGGCTGAGTCCACCTTGAGCCACTCAGAATCGAACTGCTGGCAGTGGACAGAATTAGCCTGCAATGCCGCATTCTAACCACTGTGCACCACGGCCCCTAGATCAACATTTGACAAACATGGCAACTTTTAAAATGTGTGGCCTTCAACTCCCAGAATCTCCCCAACAAGAATAATGGGAAGTGAGATCTCTACAGTTTGTCATTTCAAGTTTGAAGATAAATATTGATGTAGATGAAATTTCTGGAAAACCGATGTGCCAAACAGGAGAAATTTTAAAAGGAAAGGCAAGCATCACATCAGATGCCAAGAGCATGGAGTTTGTTCTGGGATCTTCAGCATGTAAAATCCCTTTGTTCTTTTTCTTTCTTCTCTTTTTAATGGTGCTTTTTTCAGAGGCAGCTGGACTTTCTGGTTTTTCTTTGAATACGTTCTGCTTCTCATCCAAGAAACTTCTTCCTTTCTGAGTGAATGGTGGGGATGGAAGGATTTACACTTCTTGCAGACAAAGCTGGCCATCTGCATTGTTTCAGAGAGTCACTGGAGCCACTTGGAGGTTTATCGGTGTCTTCAGGGTCACCTGAGTGATGCAAAAGGGCATGAAGCTGATGAAAGGACTGTGTTGTAGACTGGAGATAGATGATGTTGTATCCCTCTTAACAGAGGAAGCTGTACAGTTTTGACCTAATTGGCTTCTTTCAAACCAATGGTCCCCTCTGTCCAAAATGTGGATTTTGCTGTCTTCAAAAGAGTGACTTTTGTCTTTTAAATGTAGATGGACTACTGAATCTTCTCCCAATGGGTTTGTTCTCCTATGTTGTGCCATGTGTTTGTGAAGTGGCTGTTTTGTTTCCCCAATGTGCAGATCTGCACACAACTCACTGCCTTGTACTGCGTATACCACATTGCTCAGCTGAGTGTTTTATCCTTGGAGTAGACAAGCTTCTGCCTTTGTGTATCCTTGGGTTTGAATTGTGCACATGTGTTATATTGGCTGCTCCTGAGCTTTTCAGGTATTCCTGTGTCATCAGGGTCACCTGACAGACAAATCTCCAGGAAGCCTCAATGACTCTCTAAAAAGAATGTAAATGATCAGCTGTCTGCAAGGAAGATAAATCCTTCCATTCCCCACCATCTATTCAGAGCTGAAGAAGCTTCTTGGATGAGAAGCGAAACATTTTCAAAACAAAACAAGAAAGTCCAGTTGCCTTTTTGGGACAACCATGATCTGAATGACTGAGAATCTCTGGAGACCCTTTTAATTTATCAGTTCTTGTTCCACTTGAAAGAGGGCTTACCTTAAATATCTTTACTTTTGTGTGTGTATGTGTGTGTGTAAACTCTGGAGAGCTAGGCAATGGGAATAAACCAATTGATTTCTTTAAAGCATCTAGGAAATAATTCAATATTTGCCATGTATTCCAAAAAGTGCACTTTAGATTTTTTAAAAAATAACCCTTTTCGTGTGAGTCTGCTGTGTTTCAAGGGCTTATTTGTGCATTGGGAGGCCCAAAGAGTTTGATTAAAGTTGGGTAGAATCACACCAGCTTTTCTTCTTCCCAAATGTATTGTTATCATTTTCAATTCAAAAACATGAGATGAAATGCTTCCCTAAATGTGCATTTTGAGAGGTTTAGGCAAGCTCATTCAAACGTAGGCTTCCAAGCAAAGAAGAACAACAAAGGAGTAGCTGTGGGATTAGAATATTTTTTTTCAAACCAAAAATTAAGGAAGGGAAGAATTTTGATTGTTGGTTGTATAAACAGAGGCTCAGAATCAAAGTCACATGAAGTGTTACTGCTGCTTCATAAAGCCTTGGTAAGGCCACACCTGGAATACTGCATCCAGTTTTGGTCACCCCATTACCCCCCCCCCAAAAAAAAAAAAAAAGAGAGAGATATTGAGACTTTGGAAAAAGTACAGAGAAGAGCAACTAAGATGATTAAAAGCCTGGAGACAAAAAACCTATGAAGAATGGTTGCAGGAATTGGATTTGGCTAGTCTAGAGAAAAGAAGGACTAGAGGTGACATGATAGCAGTGTTCCAATATTTGAGGGACTACCACAAAGAAGAGAGGGTCAACTTATTCTCCAAAGCACCAAAAAGCAGGAGAAGAAACAATAGATGGAAAACAGTCAGGGAGAAAAGCAACCTGGAATTAAGAAGAAATTTCCTAACGGTGAGAACAATTAACCAGTGGAATGGAAGTTGCCTTCAGATGTTGTAGGTGCTTCATCACTGTAGATTTTTAAGAAAAAACTGAATGGCTATATCTCTGAAAAGGTATAGGGTTTACTGTCTGAGGAGGGGGTTGGACTAGAAAACCTCCAATGTCCCTTCCAACTCTGTTATTCTCTTATTCAAGCAACCTAGAACCAAGGAGAAATTTCTTGACAGTGAGAAGAGTTAATCAGTGGAACAGCTTGCCTTCAGAAATTGTGGGTGCTCTAACACTGGAGGCTTTTAAGAAGAGCCTGCACAGCCACTTGTCTGGACTGGCTTAGAGTCTCCTGTTCAAATGGTGGGTTGGTCTAGAAGACCTCCAAAGTCCCTTCTAGCTCTATTCTGACAAATCCAACTTGCAATCTTGGACAATTGTGCCGATTCAATAACGTATCCTTGCAGTTGTGAACATCTGTGAAGCCTATTGCAATTGTTTCTTTTTAAACAATTGTGCATCCAGTTGTGCATCTCCATTGAATTTTTAGAGCTGGAAGTTTTGCATATGCAGATCAGAGCAATTGGGCGTGCTTTTTCTGCAGCTAATTTGCAGCTCATGGTTAGAACTGAATGGAAAGGAAGTCATCTCTGAATACATTTGAAATGGATTCATACGTCTTTGCAAGAAATGGACTGATGCCTATTTGTGCTGTAATAATCAAATGTGCACATTGAATGTCCACTTCTGAGCAGTAAAGTGCCTGTCAATTAACTTGGTTGGTTCAAAATGGAGCTACCTGTCACTGGAGGGATGCAGGTGTTTCCCGCTTTAATTGTTCGCCTTGCAGCCGTTACCCAAGACAAAATAGGCCTATGGTGATATATCCAGTGAAATGTCCATGGGAGATTAAAAAATAACATGGGGAGGGGGAGGTAGGTAGTGGCCCCACCGCCCAAAGGTCATGGCATTCCTGTTTTGCTGAAAAGTGGATCTCCCATCTTCTGAATTGTGCTTCATTGAAAGAAAAGAGGTTACTGTTTTTCTGCTTCATTTGGCCTTTGGAACTTTTTTCTGCATTTACTAACTTACAGATGACCAGAGTTGGAAAGAGCCCTGTAGGTCATCTAGTCTAACCACCCTGCCCAAGCAGGAAACCTTACACCATTTCCTTTTGAATGGTAGGTTTTAGTGACAGGGTTAAATGATAGAGTTTGGGTTTGGGTTCAGCTTAGGTTTTGGTTTAGGTTTAAATTTAGATTTAGGATTAGGGTTAAGATTAGGATTATGTTTCGGGTTTGGGTTTAGGCTTTGGTTTAAGTTTAGGTTTATGATTAGGGTAAGGGTTAGGGTTAGGGTTCAGGCTGGAGTTAGAGTGAGATTTTGGGTTAGTGTTCAAGTTAAGGTTAGGATTAGAGTTAGAATTAGGGTCAGGGTGAGGATTAGGGTGAATGTGTGAGTGAGTGTTAGGGCAAGGGTGAGGATTAGGATTAGGGTGAGGGTACAGGTTAGGGCTAGGGTGAAGATTAGGATTAGGATTATGGTGAGGGTGATGGTAAGGGTGAGGATTAGGGTGAGGGTGAAGGTTAAGCTGAAAGTAAGGATGAGGCTCATGGTTCAGTCTGGGATTCGAGTTAAGGTGAGGGTTGGGTTTTCTCTCCTGCTACATATCTCCTGACATTCTGAAGCCTTTCTTACTTTCTGTGCTGTGAAATAATGTAATGGGAGGTGATATTTAACTTAACCCTGTGTCCCACTGCACCAACAGATGCAAAGAGGATGTAAAATGGACAAAAAAGCTTGCCATCCATTAGAAAATGTGATGCATCCTTTGTGTACTCACTGCATATGTGTTTCATATGCTCTATCCGTCGAGCATCCGTCCACTGAGATTTCATCCACGCAAGAAGTTTTGAGCTGCACAAAACTTTTTGAGCGGATGAACTTTCCGCCGTGTAAGATGTACATCCATGACACATACAAGCAACAAACATTCTACGTCCATTGTCATCCATTAAACATCCACTGTATCCTCTCGGCATCCTCTGGACATCCTCACAACTTACATCCACTGCAGCTGAAAACAGAAAGAGGGAGGAAGCGAAAGGTATACGGAACATCCCCACAGCGTGAGTAGCACGGAAATAGAAAGGATGTAAGCAGATGCATCTCATATATAAAGAATTAAAACGGACAAAACGTTTGTATATGGGATGTATCTTGGATATTCAAGCCCCTGTCATACTGCACCAATGGATGGAAAGAGGATATAAAATGGAGAAAAACACTTACCATCCATTGGTTAACACGATGCTTCCGTTCTGTACTCACTGCCTCCGTTTTGCTTCCTCTCTACCCGTCCAGAATCTGTCTATTGACGTTTCATCCGCTCAGAGGGTTTTGAGCTGCTCAAAACTTTTGCGCGGAAAATGTATCCAATGCGTCCGTTCTGCATCTTCTAGGCATCCGCTAGGCATCCGTTCTGCATCCGTTACGCATCCACTATATCCGCTAGGCTTCCGCTACTCATCCGCACAGCATTTAAAACGGAAAAAACATTCGCAGAGGGGACCTATCTTGGATATTAAGGATGTCTAGAAGATGCCTAAAGGATGCAAAGGGACACATAGTGGAAAACCTATACTGCCTATAAAAAGGGGGAGCAACTCATCTGGATATCACTTTCAGCCCAGCAGCCTAGCTGTGCAGACCTCTGCAGCCTTCATCTGATTCTTCCTCTTCCACAGCAACCAGTCATGTCCACCATGGATTGTAACAAAGTCCTTTTGGCAGCCACCATCGTTCTGCAACAGTGCGAAGCCATCTACAGGCTCTCTGAACTCTACTACGGGAAGAAAAAGAGGCGGCCAAGAAGCGTCTGGGTCCGAAGATGGATTGGAAGAAGAGCAGAGGATGGACTGTACAACAAGCTGATGGTGGAGCTCAGGAATGAAGACACTCGTGCATTCCAAAACTTCATGAGGATGCCTCCAAACATGTTTGACGAAGTTGTGGAGTGGCTGACACCCAGGTTGATCAAGGCAAACACCAACTTCCGGCCCATCCTGGAACCTGGGCTCAAGGTGGCACTCACTCTGAGCCACCTGGCCTCAGGGACCACCAACAGGAGCAGGTAGTATGGCTGGAGGGTGCCACACAACACCATCAGCATTGTGGTCAGAGAAGTGGTGCAGGCCATCATCGAAGAATACATGGAGGAGCTCCTCCAGTGCCCCTCCACTGAAGAAGGATGGAAGAAAGTTGCAGAGTAGTGGTATCAGAGGTGGAACTTCCCCCACACCGTTGGAGCCATAGATGGGAAGCACGTGGCCTGCAAAGCACCAGCCAAGTTGGGGTCCACTTATTTCAACTACAAGGGCTTCTTCAGCATCATCCTCTTCGCCATGGTCGATGCTGACTACAAGTTCATGTACATTGATGCTTCAGGCAACGGCTCATCTTCAGATGCCCAAGTATACAATGCCAGTCACCTCAAGGAGGGGCTGGAACGCAACCTCATCATGGGCTTCCCAGATCCAGACCCACTGCCCAACGACACGCAAGATGTGCCCTACTTAATCGTGGGGGATGATGCCTTCTCCCTCAGAACCTACTTCATGAAGCCCTACACCTCCAGACTCCTCACCCATGAAGAGAGGATCTTCAACTACAGGCTGTCCAGGGCAAGGCGAGTGATGAAGAACGCCTTTGGCATCCTGGCCAACAGGTTCCAGGTACTTCTCACCACCATGCAGCATTGCCCACAGACCGTGAGAAGGATCGTGAAAGCTTGCTGCATCCTGCACAATCTCATGCACACCCGCTACCCAGTCTTGCAGAACAGGCTCGTGGAACTCCAACAAGGCAAAGGGGACATGGAGCCTGGGGAATGGAGGCAAGGGCAAAACCTGATAGACACTCAGGATGTGCAAGGCCCCAACAGAGCCTCACGTGAAGGGAAGAAGATGCGCAACTTCCTGAAACACTGGTACAACTGCCCAGCTGGAGTGGTGGAGTGGCAAGACAGGATGGTAGATGCTTAATGGATGCTTCCTTCAGCCTGTCTCATCACACGGATGAGATTGGGCCATGTATCTTGGGTGGGCCTACAATGAACAGGGCATTTAATAAAGAGTTGTGTTTATGTTGACACGTGTGGCTGATTATTACATTATTATTGATAATAAAGGGCCATAGGTGTGGCACCTGTGAGGGTGGACCATCCAGTCCCACTATGCTTGCACTGGAGGTTTATCTATCCCACAGCTATTACCCATCCCAAATGTATCCCTGCTCATTCCACAGGTATCCCTGCCCATCCCACTGCTATCTTTACCCATCCCACAGATATCCTAACCCATCCCACATGTATCCCTGCCTATCCCACTGCTATCTTAACCCATCCCACAGATATCCTAACCCATCCCAAAGGTATCCCTGCCCATTTGACAGGTATCGCTGCCCATCCCACAGCTATTACCCATCCCAAAGGTATCCCTGCCCACCCCACTGCTCTCTTAACCCATTCCACAAGCATGCAAAGGCTTAAACCATTTCTAAAAGTTTCCACCAAGACTTTATTAAAAAAAGAAATGAAGCAAATGTGTGAATCAAAGATAGACTTTATTAACAACAAGCTGTAAAAGAAAAATGACCCAAGTCAAGTGTCCAAATAAAGTCCACAGGTAGCCAGCCAGCCAGTCTCTGGCACTCCTCTTGGTCACTCGGAGGTGTGCACAGTCTCAGGGGTGAAAGGTCCAGGTGCTGTGGAGGTGGCTAGAGCTGGAGTGCTTGTCTGAAGCACCATTGAGGTGCCTGCCCCCAAGAGGACAACAGATGACGGTGTGTTGAGAAAGCTCTCAGACAGCTGGCTCAGACCCATGATGTTGAGAGCTCCTGCCTCCATGCCATGGGGTGTCAGCCCCAGTACCAAGGACAGATGTACTGAGGGCGAACCTGGCTATGGGGTGGAGGAAGGAGCAGTGTAGTGGGGCTGTCTGGTCTGCAGCTGGGTGAGGACTGGCGTGGGGGGCATCAGTGTTGTGGGGGGCATCAGTGTCGTGGGTGGCATCGGTGGCATCAGTGGAACCAGTGGCAATGGTGTCGTCCAATGACTCTGTGCCTGGACTGGGAAGGACTGCTGCCTATGCTGCTGGACCTCTTGGTAGCCATAGCCCTGGTAGGTGAGGGCCTGTGGAAAGCCTTGGAATGGGAGGGACATCACCTGGGGTGGAGGAGCAGACCTGGACTGGGTTGGAGCAGGTTCAGCTGGGCCTGGAGGGTTGTGAAGCAGCTCGGTGATCCGGTCCTTCACCACCTGGTACTGGGGTTCCGCCATGTCCGTGAGGGTCTGGTTCACATAGGTGAGGAAGGGTTTGCGGTTGGAGGATGAGGAGTCGGTGTGGACCAGCTGAGAGAGGAGATCTATGCTGCTCCGGAAGGTGTCCCTGATCTCCAGCAGGACAGTGTGGCTCTGCCCCTCGGGTCTGCCTCTGTGCCTTTCTGTGGAGGTGGAGCTGGGGGTGGATGCGGGTAGGGCTGTGGTGGACGTGCCATCTCCTTTCTCCCACCGCACCAGGGAGTCCTCCACGCACTCCACCATGGTTAGTACAGCTGTGGGGGGGGGTTCTCTGCCATGGCACGCTCCACAGAAACCTGCCTGGAGACAGGGACTGACTCTCAGCCGGAAGAGGACTTGCTCTCATCAGGCTGCCGGAGAGAGAGGGTAGACAGAGGGGCTCCTGGTGCTCCTCAGTGGTGGATCTCATCCTCCAGGAAGCTGCACCTGGCCATGATGTAGGTCTCTCTGTCCGTCAGTTTAACTGTGGCCTGGCCAGATTTCTTCAGGTGCAGCTTCCCGTACCAGGTGTGCATGTGCTTCCACCAGCCAAGGAGTACCTCCGAAGTGTAGCCCAGACTCTCTGCCTTCTCTCTCCAAGCAGCATGCTTCCGCTTGGTGTCCCTGTAGAAATGGTGTCCCTTCCACCAGATAGTCATTCTCTCTCAGCCACTCCAGCACCTCATCCTCGTGTTCCTCCTCAATGGAGTATTGCCTCGTCTCCCGTCCCCGCATATTCCTCTTCCTCCCTTTGGCAGGACCAGATGGGCCCTTATCAGAGGGGCTCCCAGGTAGTAGGGGCAGCTCCTCCACACTACCAGCAGCAGTAGCACCAGCAGGATCATCATCATCATCATCATCACCAGCAGGATCATCATCATCACCATCAGCAGCAGCAGCAGCAGCAGCAGCAGGACCAGCAGGACCAGGATCAGTAGCAGCAGAGGAAGCACCAGCAGCACCAGCAAGACCAGGAGCACGAGCAGGATGAGCAGGAAGAGCAACACTAGGAGCACAAGCAGGATGAGCAAGTCCAGGAGTACGAGCAGGACCAGCAGGACCAGCAGGACGAGGAGTAGCTTCAGCAGGGTACACACCAGCAGAAGCAACACCGCCAGGAGCAGCTTCAGCAGAGTAAGCACGAGCAGAAGCACCACCGCCAGGAGCAGCCTCAGCAGAGTAAGCATGAGCAGAAGCACCACCGCCAGAAGCAGCAGCATCAGCTTCTCCAGAAGCAGAAGCAGCAGAAGTCCCAGCAGAAGCCCCAGCAGAAGCAGAGTCAGGGACAGGGGGCGGGAGGGTGGCCCTGTCCCTCTTGCCAGGGAGGGCGGCAGGTTGCTGAGGCTTTCTCTTCTTCCCCATGGTTGTGGGGTTGCTGGCTGGCAGGGAGGCTGGCAGTCAGGCAGGCACCAAGGCTGGCAGGAAGGCTGGCAGGCAGGCAGACAGCAAGGCTGGCAGGGAGGCTGGCAGCATGGCTTGCAGCAAGGCTTGCATGCAGGCATATAGGCAGGGCAGGCAAGGCAGTCAAAGTGTCCGGCAGCAGGTCTTTCCTCTGAATGGTGACCTTCTTCTGAGCTGCTTCCCTTTATATCCGCAGGGCTTATGCAATGCATCCCCCCCACATGCGCAATTAATGCTCGACATCCATTAGGCTTCCGCTGTGCATCTGCTAGGCTTCCGCTCTGGATCCGCTTCATCCGCTGTGCATCCGCTGTGCATCTGCTTCATCTGTTCCGCGTCCGCTCTGCATCCGCTTTATCCGTTCTGCGTCCGCTTTGCTGAGGTCCCCCAGAAGCCTTGCAGATGTGCCATCCACTTTCATCTGCTTCCATCTGCTGGGCTTCCGTTCCGCATCCGCTTTCCATCCACTCTGCATCCTCCCCGCGTCTGTTCCTTTCCGTGTTATCCGCTCTGGTTATGCAAATTTCTGCCCCTTTTGAGAGCGGATAACAATGGATGG